>CAIGRP010078054.1:0-24429 GCA_903798385.1 Fraxinus cuspidata
CCATCTCATCCCACCCACGATCATCGTCACGACACAGCACACACCTAACGCATGTACCACACCACCAACAATAACCACCATCGTCGTCGCCCCGCCCAAAACCACCACCACCGTCGCCGCCCCGCCACAAAACCACCACCACCTCACGACAACCAGTATCAACACCACCGTCGCGACAAACACCACACACCCAGATCCACCATCACAAAAATTTTCACCGTGTAAAACACCACTACACACACAACCGTCAGATCCACCACCACACAACCGTCAATCCGCCACCACTACAAAAGCCACCACCACACAGCCTAACCCATACTCCAGTATCCCCCAGCCCCACTCCACTTTACGCGGTGCCACCACCATCATCAACACCAACAGCACCTTCACCACCACCACATCACCACCATTTAGTCATCCTTACACCTACAACAGAAAAAAATAAAATCGAAAAGACGAAGAACGTAGCGTCGTCGTTCTCAACAGCGTCGACTGGCGCATATCCTTTGTCCCTGAACATACCATCGCACCCAACCCCAACCACCGACGAGAGCGAAAGCAACCTTGCAAGGGAGATAGCGACGGCGGCCTTGAAGGGAGACGACAAAGAGGGAGGGGGAGAGAGAGAGAGAGAGAGACGGAAACCTTGCAAGGGAGATAGCGACGGCGGCCTTGAAGGGAGACGACAAAGAGGGAGGGGGAGAGAGAGAGAGAGAGAGAGAGACGGAAGTGATGAAATTAGGATTTTAATATTATTAATAAATGATTTGCTCTATATATATTACCCGATTATTGAATAAGGAAACTTTCAACCTGATTTTTGAAAATCAATTTTTAAATACCTGATTTTGTGTAATTTCCTCTATCATTACTCTGAGATAAAGCCTATAATCAAATCCTGATCCAAATTAATTTGAGAGCAAATTGGCTAAACATCCAAATCACACTAACTACAAGTGATTGTCCTCGTGTGAACAAATCATTTGATTGTCAGAAGTTTGCATTTCGGATATTCAAAAAATATCAATCTCAGCTACCGATCTTTAAAAATTCATCTCTTTTACTTATTAATAAATAAAATTTATTCTCAATCATAGTCTATGACGTTTCAAAATTTCGCTATTAGTCTAAAATATTTTTTAAATTGAAAGCTTCGTCTCTTTTACTTATGCTAAGTATCAGGGATAAACAAAATCAATAAAAATCAATCAAATTGATCAACTCAACTCAACTCAACTCAAACCAGTTGCAAAAATCAATCCGAACCAATCATATCGATCAACTCAACAAAAACCAACTGGTTTGGATTGAATTTTTTTAGTTTAATTGAGTTGGATTCGAGTTAGGAAATCAAATTTCAGGTCGAGTTGGGTTGGGTTCTAAGTTATTTATTAAAATCAAATCCAACCCAATAAATTAAAAAATATTAAAAAGGAAATGAGTAGTTAAAATTAAAAACCAAAAACCTAATGATTAAAATTCTTATTTACCTCCGTCTCTTCTACCTCTCGTTGCTGCTCGTGCCTCGATTTCTCGACTCGATTTTTTAACGTGATTTTTGACTAAACATTGAATTGAATGAGAAGATCTTGTATTGAGTTTGGATGATTTAACATTTTTAGTATTTAGGTTGAATTCATTTTATTCAATATGTATAATATGCAAGTATTCAACATGTATTTAGATTGATTTAATTTGTATTTAATTTGATCATGGTATGATATATTTAACATGTTTTACTATATTTTTAATTTATATTGCTTTATTGGAATGTTATTTAACTTTACGGATCATTGATCAAACTTCAATCGACTTAAGGTCTTTGAAATCGTCCCTTTTAATGTAACTGAAATTCGTCCAAATTAAAATGGTATCAAAATTTTTCAAATTCAACAAAGATGTCACAACTATTGGGCCCATAACAATTATCCAATTTGAATTAGACTCAAGTCCAAACCAATCAGTCAAACACAACTCAACCCAAACCAACCCGATTTTGGTCGATTTGGATTAGATTGGGTTTCAACAATGAATCAGTTAATTTCGATTTGAATTATTGTCAAAACGAACATGTTAGGTTGAGTTTGGATTATACTCAAAATTAATCAACTCAACTCATGCCTAACCCTACTAAGTATTAATGACATGTATATTGATGAATAACAAATTCAATTCAAATTATTGAGATTCACCGTAAAATTATCATAAAGCATACCAGTTACGTTTATTCCCGCGTCATTTGATTAAAATAAAAAAATTGATGAAAGAATTCTGTAAAATAAGACGTGTATTTATATTTAGTCCGTGTTTGACTATCATTCTTTTGAAACTCCTTTTTTATACTAATTTTCAATAATAAATTTTCACAATAAAATATTTTTCACGTAAATTTAAACTTTTTTCCTACTATTTAACCATATATTCTATAAAAATTTAGTATTAAAAAACTTATTCTTTTAGAAAAAAAATCTATCTAACATGAGATTATTTTTTATGAATATGATCATTATTTGGCAAAATAAAAGTTTTAAATAGTGAATTTTTGGACAATGTGGGATTAAAAAGTGATGAAATTTTTTTTTAATTTACATGCAAAATATGAAAGTACGATTAAAAATTAATATTTAAAATAAAAAATTTTGAAATAATAATTCTCAAACAAGGGCTCAGATTACACCCATCTCGTTCGAAGTAAGCTCTGTAATCTAACATTTCCACTTTAATATAATTCCGTTACGTAACACGTTTTTTATTTATTTTTAATGTTTTGACTATATTTTAGACATTTGCATCAGAGTGGAACTTCCTTAATTATTGCATAATTAATGCTCCACTTGAAAGTTAATTACAATATTATAAAATCGTACTATTTAACAGCAAATTATTCTTAATGATCCGACCCATTGAAAATCCGAGTCCAAAGGCGATCCAAATATATGACAGAAAAAAACACCTCCGGAGAACCTTTGGACCACTACGAAAACCACCATCAACTACAGCTATGCTCCGCCCTTTCCATTTCCGAATTTTCCCAATAAAAGTCTATTATAATTGCACAGCACAGCCTGGATTTGCCTGTTAAACCATCACTATCACTGTCCAAACACCCCCTACCCAACAGACCTTATTCTTTTGTACCGAAATCTTGCATCAGTTTCGGCTTTTCCGATGAAAAATAACCCACCTTTGTGTCACTTTTGATTTGAAATCAGAAATTTTATGAAATGTTCGAGGCTGTACCGTTTGGATTATTGGCAGCCGGGATTGTGTTGTTCGTGCCGATGGGTATGGCGGGGTGGCATTTAAGCCGGAATAAGATGCTTTTTTTCAGCTGTGCCCTTTTCATCACACTCGCTGTCGGTGTGCACTTAACCCCGTTTTTTCCTTCAATATCTAATTTCCTGTACAAGCCTTCATCGATTTCTGATTCATCGTTGCCGACTGGTACAACCTCTTCTTCCATGATCCGTGATTCGTGCATTTTTTCCCTACATAGTATCGTTATGTATAAAAGTAACTACAGTGAATGTGCGGATGATGCTATCGGTAGTAATAGTGATAGTGGTTGTAAGAGAATGTCGTGGAAATGGACGCAGTCGGGAGGTGTTGCTGAATGTGGGTTTCAAAAGTTAAAGAAACCAGATGTCTCGGTGTTGTTAAATGGGTCGCGGGTAGTTGTTGCAGGGGACTCTCAGGCGAGGTTAATGGTGGTTTCTTTGTTAGAGTTGGTCATGGGTCCGGAGGGGATGAAGAAAATCAGAGGGGATTTGTTTAAGAGACATAGCGATTATTCCATAACTGTTGCTGAAATTGGGATGAAGTTGGATTTCATGTGGGCGCCGTACGTGAGAAATTTGACCAACTTGATGTTGGAATTCAAGGAAAATAAGGATTATCCAGATGTCATTTTGATGGGAGCTGGGTTATGGGATATGTTGCACGTGAATAATGCAACAGAATATGGTATATCATTGTCGGCATTGAAGGATTTAGTTTTGGCGCTTTTGCCGGTTTTCCGGAATACGGATTCCATTGATAGGGAGGCAAGTGAGTCGGCATGGATTAGGTCACCACATTTGTTTTGGCTTGGGATGCCAGCACTGATAAGCTCAATGTTAAACACAGTAGAAAAGAGGGAGAAGATGAATGATGTAATGTGCAATGCTTATGATGATGAAGTTTCTAGAACTAAGCTTTTGCGGCAATCTGGAGGGCCACTTTTGAAACTGGATATTCGTTGGCTGACTGAACTATGTGGGCCTCAATGTACGGTGGATGGTATGCACTATGATGGAATCGTTTATGATGCTGCCGTTCAAATCATGCTGAATGCGTTGCTTCTTGAATTAAATCAGACACGGTGATGCAATTTTGGTTTGCACCGTCGTGGAATGGATAACAGTGGAGTAACGAAAGGGTTCCCCGTGGACTCGAATTTCTTAGCATCCACTCAAGGTTTCTTTAATCTTGTGTTTCAGATTCCTTCCAGGTGCTTCCCTTGTCAGCATCAACCCAATAGTAAATTTTGTAACTGTAGTTATGTAGGGGGTTGATTTTTTCCCTTTACTTCTCTATATGCTCGAAAGTCATACTCACACAACCTGTATTTGATAGATAGAGAAATCACAAGTGTCTTACATCTGATTTTGATGTGAAGAGATCAAGAATCTTTATTGATGTCTTGTATACGTGCTTTCTATTTTGAAAATGCTGCTCAAATCTCTTTTATAACTTTATTTGCTTTAATTATGTGAAGGCTGTTCAAATCATGTTCCAATTATTTAGTGATTTTGGTGACTTTAAAATGGGGAGATCGTAAAGATGGTAGGGGGATAATACGGTTTCGTTACGACCACGAAGAAACGAATTCCACTCATGGTTAAAAAATTGTAGTTGATGACGATGATTCCAGTTATGTTGTACAATAGGGGGCAAGCCAAGATGGGAGATTATCAGTATATCTTATAAGCAGCCACGATCTTTTACATTGACTTTTTAACAGCTACTTCCCTATTTTCCAATTAAAATGAAATGTGTCTAGATCTTTAAGGAAGAGTAGATAATGTTTTGACTTATTTATTTGACAACTGCTACTTCTCCATTTTACATTATAGTGAATAATCATAATTTACCTTAAGTGTTTCAGATACTGTGCTATGTAGGTCTTTGAACTTTATGTATCTTTGTTCTCGAGAGATGAAGAGCAATTGTTGGGAAAGTGTCTCTGTGTGCTTGCTTGACCAAAAAGCTCTTACATTTATCAATATTTGAAAAGAAGAAAAGAATATTCATCTTAACATATGATATTCTATGCTTTGAATGTTTAAAATTGTGGATGCTCTTTGTTGCTATCAAGAATTTATTTTAAATCAATGTTCTTGCGTACCCTTACAGATAGACCGACCTTCTAGCAACGGCCAAATAATTCTACTGTTTTTTCTTCGTAGAAACTAGCTATTAGATAGAAACTAAAACCACAGAATCTGTCTGCATCAGAAGAAGGTATAATCTAAGCTTATACAGATATACTTGAGCCCTTGTAGAAGGTAGAAAAATATTAATTGATAGCATGAAACAATGGGTAACGACGTGAAGATATTATATTCTCCAGAATATCTGTTCAATAAGATGGTATTTCCTAATGTGGAAGTAAATCAAGAAATTGTTCCTTTGCTGCTTGCCACTTTGTTCTTCTCGAGCAACCAAGGTTTACATGCTAGCCGCTTGCTTGGGAGAAGATTATAAGCGCTCGTAGGCAATATAGACCCAATATGCTAAGATGGTTGTGTCTTGAGTCAGCAAAACTGTTGCTTGGTTGTATATCTATATTTTGTTAACTTAAATGTGTGCAAATGAGGTAAATCTTGATATTTCAGGAGAAGGCATAAATTTAGGTTATGGTATCAATAGCTTAATAAGCTGTTAACATTCTATCATTTGATTCGTCATGTATTTTGAGTGTCGGATGCATTTTTCGTAATATTTGGAATTGCAGAGCAAAACGAGGAAACAAGAGATTTTTAGATTCCTTCTTTGGTTTGATTGTTAGAAGAAAATAGGAAAGGGAATATGTTCGTCGACTCATGAGAGTATTTGAAGTGCTGCTTTACTTTCCTGAGTTTCCTCTGTTAGCCGTCTATTGTGGTAACAGGACATATGCTTTGTTCATTTTAAAAGTAGTAACTTGATCAAATCTGAACGGTCACTTCCATCAGCTTATCAAAATTATACTTGAGTACTTAATTCCTTGTAAATGATCTTTCAAACCAATCTTCTGTTGTGGTTGACACCAGTATTCGGGCTTCTTCAGCTCAGGAATTCTCGACGCGGTTTTCAGTACAAAGGCGACAATACTTTTCTGATTTACACAACAGTTTCTTATTTTACTTTTCCCCCTTCAATCCAGTTCTCTGATTATTGATCTTTAAATGTTAATCAATTTTCTGCACATTGGTTAATGGACACTTGCATGCTTAGATCCATTTCACTTTCCCAGTATTGATTTATTATCAATTCAGAATCTGCTATGCGTTTATTTTCCTGCATATCGATTCCAGCTTATTCTTTGGAGATGGCCTATAGGTAATCTTTCTTGCAGTTGATTGTCTTCAGCTTTCGAGGAGTTTGGTTGAGCAAAATGTCGACTGCCATTGAATCTTGACTTGGAAAACCTCGCGTGTAATTCATCGACTTTTAAACTTGATGAGAGCTTCAAATGGAGCTGACAAGGAAAGTTTCTCATCCATTATGGTAAGATCATTATCAAGCTTTCCTCACTGTCTGAATTCCAATATTGGAAGTTGGAACCACCAGTTTTATTTGCCACTGTCTAGCCAAATTAGCTGTTTGTTTCCCAGGATACAACGGAAAATCTACTCAGTAGAGTCTAAGCACTGCAAAATGTGGACCGAAACTTATTTATGTCCGCGATTTGCACCATTTACGCGTGAAGAGAGTTTCTATGCTATACATGATTACACTCTCCTAAAATATAATCATATTTAAATTGGTCATTGTCTTTATCTATTTTCATATGTGGGATAATTTTAAACTAGTTTTCCTCCAACAAAACATCTTCCAATGCACACTTTGAGCTTGAATTTTTCATTCCCTCGAGCATCATTTTTTGTAAGAAAAAATATATGATTCCGATATTCTTACTGAAGAGCACAAATCAATCTTGATCTTCCAAAATAAACAAACAGGTCCCACTCAAAATTTATGTCAAAATCAGTTCTTCAATTTATTTATTTTTACCAACACCTTGGCATCTGTTTGACAAGCATACTTTTTAAATTATTTTTCTTATGCGCTCATTTTCAACCACATATTCACATAATGAAATATTCTGTACGTAAATTCAAATTTTTTCCTCCTTTTTAATTATACATTCTCTTAAAAGTCCAAAACTCTTTTCCAAAAGTATGATTGTGAAACGGGGATTTAGTTGATATTGGACTTTAAAAGTCGCCCGAGTTCGAACTCTAATAGGTTCTCAAGCTGCCACTAGTTTATCAAAATGTTCATCTCATCTGCTAATTCGGTGCTCATCGTTAGAAAGCTTGACATAATTCGGATGGATCTTTCACAATTGGCGTGCCATCAAACTTACAGCATCCACATCTCCAAAATTGAGAATGACATTTCTCAAGATGTGAGTGACAGATGTATATCGATGCGATGATATTTTGATAAGTTAGATGAAAATTCAATTTTTTTTTCTAAAGAGCTATAATGTCTGACGGCTCCATTTCGATCATCCCAACAAAAATTGGTCCAATCTAGTTCTGAAAAAAAAAAAAAAAAAGAAGCCCCGAACAGAACCCCCGCACCCACACCAATACTATGTCCATTTTTAGCCTTCAAATGGACCTCATGCTTTTATGCTTGCATTTTTTGGTCGCGTGTTTTATTTAAACAATATGTTTTTGAAATATTTGATAGCCCGTAAAACAGTAAACCTGACAACACACTGAAGAATTTTTATACCATAACATGTTTACAACATCTTTGTTCGTCAAGAACACGAGAGAGAGAGAGAGAGAGAGAGGGTATAAGATATTTGAAATATTGGTATGTGCTGATAACAGTTGACGAATGGGAGCCTGGAGCCCCTAATCCCTATTTTGCAGCAAAGAAAAATTGATTATTTAATACTTATCCATAAAGGCCGTGTCGACTTAATTTCCTTATGTTTATTCGTACAAAACCATTCACGACTCGCTGCTTCAAAACAATTTCTGTGACTACAAAAAAACCAATTATTTTATATGTCCTCTGGGCCATTGATCTCCTGGTCACCAGTAAAAGAGAATTAACCAAGAATTAGTTAATTGTTAAATTAAATTTTAATTCTGAAATATACTGCTTAATTGTTATTTGTTAACTGTTTTATATTACCTTGTCAGCAATTACAGCTCCATCGGGGATTTCTAACTTCACACCGGGCTTCGCAGCAATTGTCACTTTACCCTAACAAAAGGAGAATAAAGACAAAGGTAAATCACGAGAGGATAAGCATAAGATCAGAAGTTGGGTTCAATAAACACGTAATCTTTGGGCCCTGTTTGATTGAAATGAATTCCATGAAAAATGTCACATCCAAAGAAAATGAATTCTACTTTGACCGTTTAATTGCAACGTGAAAATGGAAACCTTAAATTTCATGTTATTTTAGCTGATTAACTTAAATTTTTGTACAATTTGGTTATTCCGTTCTTATATGTAAGGGCGTTAAATAGAGTGAGCCAGAGCAAGTTTGATCAACTTACAAGCAGACTAATCAATTTGGTTATTCCGTTCTTATATGTAAGGGCGTTAAATAGTTCTCTCAATTTGGCGAACCAACTTACAAGCAGGCTAATCAACTGGCGAGTGGCTCACTGCTCACGTGGAGCACAAGCTGAGCTGGGTGGGACGGCTTGACTTACACTTAATACCCATACACATATGTTAGTTTGACTAACAAAAAAGGTGTCATGATGACCTAATTGTTTGGCAACTAGGATGCCAACAAGATTACCACGATAGTTTTTGTGTTAGTAAAACTAATGTACACGGACAGAGTACCAAAGTGTAACAAATAACTAACTTTAGCCCCTGTCTCGGCCAGCTAAAAACCTAATAGGAATTAAATATTTGACCGTTTATCATTCAAATGCACATTTTTTATCGATTAAAAATGTCTACTTTTCAACAATTTGCAGAGCACATTTACAGCTTTTAACAGGCAAAATTCCCATGTTTGCCCTTATCAAAGACTCTCAACCACCCATTCCAAATGTAGACATTATGAATAAATGACGGTAAAATGGACAATCTCCAATCTTCAAAAGCAGGAAAATGGATCAAATTTCAAACGTGGACCCTCATGATTTAAAGTTAGAATCAATTGTGAAATTCGCACAATCCCGCCCAGACAGGGATTTAATGACAAACATTCAAATTCCACTGTTTTAAACCCTCACAAGATTATGAACTCCGCGTGTCAACAAAGCTAGAACAGATAAATAGAAACGCAAGAAGGAATGACACAGTACCTTCAAAGCAATGCCAGATCCAAACCATACATCACCAGTCACCTTCAGGCTATCCAGCTCAATGATACTTGGGATAGACTTAAACCGACTTAAGAAGTTGGCAACCTAAAAATTAACAGTCACTAACTGTCTGCTTAAACATAGAATTGCTCCAAGCTAATGCAAATAATAGAAGGACGAGTAATGTTATTTAGTATAATTGACGTTTAACATCAGTCTATATGGCAGCACCAGTGACATTAAATTACAGGTTCAATTAAATATAAAAAATTTTGACTCATTTAATAGAACTCATAATGTGCTGACACCTAGACTGGTGTTCAACACCACAGATGCCTGATAGCATAGAAGGAATGGGTCTTAACCTTCTTAAATTCAGGTCCCAATTCAATTGAAGGATTGGCTGGATTGGTCCTTGCTGGGTTCCGGGTCACAAAGCCATCAGATAAGGTGTAAAGATCAGACTGAAAAATCAAACAAATGAGTCGGGAATCAGGGATTTATATATCTAATGTATATCTGCATGTACATTTGAAGTCAGATACAAATTTACTTGGACAAGAAGCAGATCTGAAGTTGCTTTCACAGGAAGGAAGCGAGACCGGGGAACATTTATGCCAATAGCACGATTGAAGAACTGATTGACAAAAGATGTGAGAAAAAAAGGTAATTAGTACAACTTTTGAGGGACAGTTGGACAAATTATAAGATAATGTAGAAAAACGACACATGATTGTGTACCCTTATTGCAGCCCCAGCAGCAGTTTCAAGTTGAAGAACTTTGATTCCATCCACTTCCTGGAAATGAAAAGATCTTTAGACAGATTGCAACTATCCTAGAAAAATGTCCATGTTTAGGTGACTGCTAGAAATAAAGTGATACCTTTGGGTTGGGAATGATCTCCATCTTCAGTGCATCTGCTTGCACAAGTCTTTTGATTGCATTCAAGTTCACCCACCTGCATGATTTATGAGCCATTTTTATCATTACATTATTCCTAAGAAAAATATTTATGATTATCCAACCAGTAATTAATTTGAGTGAGGTGCTTTCATGGCTTACAAGTTGTTTGTATTGAAAATTTTGAACTTCTCTATTGACTTAAATTCATTAACCTGCATGCAAAAGGAAATATTTACATCAGCCACAAACATCCCGAGCAAGCAGTAGACGATAACTATAACCTGGGAATTAAATAACCACCACCGGAGACGTGCTTTCATCTCAAAAGAATGAAAGGTCAGGTAATAAGCTTGCGTATGTACATAAAGCCACTCCATCTTGGAAATTCTTGCAACTAATTTTCTCCAACTCACTGCACTTCTTCAACCTTCTTACAAGGTCAAAATTGAGAAACAGTCTATTGGTACAACATTGCCCTTTATGCAGCCTACTTTAATCCACCATATTAGTTGTACAATTGATCCTGATGATTCTTTCCTTATGAATTAGAAGTTTTAAGTTTTTGCATGCTAAAATATGCAACATGCCCCTTGTAAGAAATACCAATAACTCTTAGCGAGTGGAGCCAAATTCATTCCTCCCTTCTCCTCATACTTAAATTGGTTTATTTTTTTCAATCAAAGCTTGTGATAAAAGAAATGAAGTTGAATAATATGTTATGAAAAAAATATATATTGTGTACGTTATTTATCAATCTCCTTTGCAAAGTTTGGGCAATATTGGACTTGCATTTGCAACGACTTTATCATTTCTCTTGATAAAAACCCCATTCAGAGTAGGAAAATAATAGCCATAAATAGATATCGGGGTAACATTAAAACAACAGAAGAGAGAGCTAGACTCACGTGTTCATCAGAAACTTGTGCTATTTCGAGCAGCTGCATCACAAACAAGAAACAGTTACTGCAACTGAATTTGAACATGTATATATAGTTTAAGAGCTGCAAATAAATGCGACAGCTCCCTAATTTCATTTATGAAAAGGTACGAGTTGGACAGGAAAAATATAATCCATTTGAGCTATTTACAATGGGTCTGTAGTTCATCATCACTCAGGGAAAAGAAGATCTCAGTCAACCAAAATCACCAAATATATACAAAAAATGGATTTTCTGAGTACTCGTACTTCATAAAGGCTGTCATAACTAATCTGAGAAAAATCGATCGTGACTAAACACTTAACCATCTTTGAAGTATGTGCAGAGGCAATAAACTGTAATGTGAGAAATGGTTATACATACAACCGATGAATAACTTATGAACCTGGTAGCATGGAATCCTGCGATCACTTATAACACGCTTAGCACTGAAATGTGCTGGACATACAAGTGTACAACTTCTATATCCTGTGTAGGAAGTCATACCTATACACAGACCTCTGAAAAAATTAAGTAGAAAATGATAATTCAAGGAAAATTATTACCAAACCATGTTATATTAGTATGGTGTTTTAAAGTTTAGCTACAGAATGCTCTGCTCACCAGCTTGCTTGCCCTTAATACGCCACCGTACTTCTTAATTGTAATTAAAATGCTCAACAGAAATATGACACAGTTTTTGATGGAAAGGCGTTGAGAGGTGAGAGTAGACGATCTTTAAGGTTTCAAAAGGATTAATCACATGTCGTGTGGGCCAAGATTACAATAAAATGCAAAATATGCTGGTAGTAAATCACTTGTACTGAAAAATACACAAACACGCTCAAACTAACCAAATTAGATGTGCCTTGACGAATCGAGCCTATGAAAACGAACCAAACAAAAATAATAACAATATCTCTTTAGAAAAACTAGACAAGTAAATATTATTAAGATTGAGCGATTTTCAAAAACTACTGAGACACTCCATCCTTTTCAAAAATTCAGAAATCTCCCCACTTTGCATAAATTTTCCATTTTGTCCTTCTATCTTATCTTATACTTATTTATACATATGATTATATTTGCTTTCTTACTTTTTTCTTAATTTTAATTTTGAAAAAAAAAAATTTGCTTTAATTATTTCTCAATCGTATTTGGGAAAAAAAATCATATTTAGTAATATTATTAATTTTATAACAATGTTTATAATGGTATTAAAATTTTAGCCCCTATTTGGTGCGCATTTTTCCGAAAATGAGAATGAAAAATTCTACCGTTATACAGTGAACCTGACCCACTTTGGCAGCCATTTTTGCCTATGTTGCTTGAATCTATGATGCTCGGACTCGGGTACGGATATGTATCTAATATCGGATCCATTATTTTCTAAAATATACGATACGGGGACATGGCTATAAAGTGTCCAAATTTTGGACACGGGTACGTGGGTACGCCTTTCAAACTTCAATTTTTTTTATTAACCCAAGATCTCATTTTAAATAGACCAAAATCAATCTTTCACAAAGAAGAAAATGAGTACTGAATAAGGGGTTAAAACAAATAAAATAGAATTTAGGGGTTTAGTTTTCAATTATGGAAAGTTAATTACTAAATGTTATATAAAATAGAAAATGAGGGACCTGATTACGATTTAAACTTAATGGAATACTAAGTTGCACTATATGGAACCCATTTTCATTTCATACAAAGAAAACCCTAAACCATCGATACAAAGAGGAAAGAAGGGAAAAAAGAAGAAAATATAAAGAAAAAAGATAGAAGAAAAAGAAGGGAAAACCTTGTGCCATCGTTGAAGAAAAAAGGGGAAGAAAAAAGAAAGAAGCAAAAACGGCGAAGTGTCCGATTGAAATTTGGAGGATCCGACACTTATCTCATACCCATATCGTGTCGTGTCCGACAAGGGTACTTCGTCCATTTCGAAGAATCCAAGTATCAGAAGCCTGAATCAGTTGAAAAATTTGTGAAAATATCATGTTGCCCCTCACTTGTTCTATGCCAAATTTTTTTTAAAAAAAGGGACAATTATGACATTTCAAATACCAAAAGACGGCTGACTTTTGTATTTTCAAATATTGCAGCTACGTCACCGTAGCATTTACTGTTGCAACGGTAGCATTTTTAATTAAAATGAGAAATTAATGTGCGTCAAACAGAATCTTAAACTAGCTTTATTAATTATTTTAAAACATTTATTTATGTTGATTTCTTAATTTTAATTTAGACAAAAATAATTTTTTTATATTTTAATTTAATTTTTTTTCTTTTTGTATAAAGTTATTTAATCTCAAACATATTTTTGTGATATTGAATTCTGATTTAATGGACAAATTATAATTGATTAAATATTTTTAATAAAAAGATGAATGAAAAGAGCATAAGATTTAAAAACATTTACTTAGACTCTGTTTGATGCACATTCCTAAGGAAATAATGCATTTTAAATAATGAGGTGATGAAAAATATGTGGTTAAAAAAAAGGTTTGGAGTTGCGTGTATTATTATTTTATTGAAAAATGTGTGACTAAAAATAGGTATTGAAAGAATGAATTTTTTTTAGAATGTGGATCAAACAGGGGGTTATGTCGATTTGTTAATTATTTATCAATTGTATTTGGAAAAAAAATAATCATATTTAGTAATTTTATAACAATATTTATAATGGCATTAGAATTTTAAACTAGCTTTATTAATTATTGTGAAACATTTATTTATGTTGATTTGCAAATTATTTGTCAGTCGTATTTGAATTAAAAAAAAATCTTATATAATAATTTTATAAATTTTATAACAATATTAAAAAAGAGTTGAGGGGTAAAATGGAAAATGTATATTTAGTAATTGTTTGGCCCCTATTTTGGAGAATTTATAAATTTTGGAATAGTTTTGATGGGAGAATGTGTGGTTTACATATAATGAAAAGTTCTAAATTTGTGTGTAATATTATTTCATTTGGAAAATGTGTGGTTAAAATTAAGATAGAAAAAAGTTTAAAAATTTTAATGGGGGCAAAACAAGGGCTTACTTTAAGAGGATAGGGACAATGTTACAAAGAGTTCCTCAAGGAGGTTTCAGAAATTTTTTAAAAGGAGAGATTGTCTCTGTAGTTGTCATAAACCTCAAGGGAAGTTTATGTAATTTGCCATATTAAGACAAGCAAATATAAGTAACAAACACATTCTTCCAAAATAATAATTTATATTTTACTTTGGCAAGATCTTCTTCTGTATATTAGGCCCAATTTCAGTTGAGAGTCTTCATATAGAGGTCCAAACATATTTCTCGCAACTAACACCTCACATGGCACTTAGAAAGATGTTTCTATAAAATCTAACATCTTGAAAAGAAAAATGTGATTCATCAATGAATAACCATCTTATGCTCGCCAACAAGCAACAAGTATTGATCGTAAATTGAGGTAGGGGAGGAACTTGCTGCTAAAAAGTACCTGAACTTTTCCTTCATAAGAAATTAATGTACCACCTTTCACATCAGCCAGAGTTTTTGGTGTAACCTGCAACACACGCAGTTTTAAATCTCTAGAAACGATTATCACAACAAAATGATCCAAAGGGTACAACAGCCTCTTTTCAGTACCTCCATGCAGTATTCATTCTTGTTGTTGATCAAATGATTTAAAATTTCTGAAGCAACGAATTAAGGAAATAATTGGACAGACACTAGAAAAATCAGCACGGATCACCATTGTTAGTAGTGTTTTTATAGACAACTAAATAGAGATTCCATAAAGACATAAGAATAAAACATTACTTACCACCATTGTTAGTAGTGTTTTTATAAACAAAATAATTAGTGATTCCATAAAGATGTAAGAATAAAACATAACTTAACACATGCATATAAACACGCGTATTCACATGCACAATATTTGTGTGTAAAAGCTCTAAGGAGTAAAACATAGTTTAAGTCACCAAGTATGGATACTCAAATCAACAACAGCACCCAAGTTATCTGAATTCGCAACAAAGACATATTCTTTGCCCTGAGAATGGAAAAAAGGAGGAACAGGTACTGTATTAGTGTGACATATCGTTAATTCATACACGTAAATCAAAGAAAACTGCATCTTAAAGGGCACAACCTGGGATAATAATGCCTCAAGCTTGCCACTATTCACTAAAGAAGGGAACACATCGCCATGACCAGGGGGGTACCTGTACAAGCAAACTACATTCATGAGATTGAAAACAGGAGAATCGTGTCAGAATTACGTAAAATATTCACTGCATTTTCAGCATTTTTGGCATTTGATTGCTTAACCAACTATGATCCTGAAATAAACAGTTTGGACAAATGCATGCAATCTTTACAACACTTCACTCGATATTGACATATATGTAAACATCATATCTGAATCACAAAAGCAGAAAAGAAAAAGAAATAAGTTTATTTTATCCAAAATAAAGGAATTAAGCTAATAGTAAAAACCGTCCATGGAGAAGAGCAATAAATTAAAATTAATAAATATGAAAATGGAAAAGGAATATAAAAGCAAATGCAATGCAAATGCAAATGCAAATGCAAATGCAAATACGTTTATTATTATTGCAGTAAATCAATTTGCTATTTCAAATCAAGAGATCAATAACCCAAAAAATTTCTATCTTAGAAAACATAAAACAACTACTTGAAAATGTAGATGTTAAACCACTCAACAAAGTCCAACCATTAAATTATCAATTTCGCATAGTGTTGAATTGTGTAAAATACCATCCATCTTTTCCAGCATCTTTTATGCATGGAAGTGGCGTGAAATTGTCAATTGCTAAACGAGGGTACTGACTCTGTAAAAAGTAGAAGATAAATATCAACAAATCAAATTATTTCAATCCAAGATTAGTACATATTTTCTGGTCTAAATAAACAGACCTGGTTAAATGTATGGATCTCAATGTTTGAGTTGGTATATTTTTCTACAATCTACCGTATAAAAAAAACAATAGATCAGCATTTGACCTAAATTAAATGTGGAAAATCATTTTCTACAGGATATAACTGAAGCAGGTATATTTCACCTTCAATGTATCATCATGGGTGTTGAAAGAGTTCATTAAAAGCAGGGGAACGCTGCATCCATACTTCTTGTTAAGGGTCTACAGACAATTAGATTTGTTAGTCGCTGGCAACAATGAAACAAGAATGATCAGAAGAACATCTTTGATGGGTGTAATACCTCAATTTGGATCACAATTAAGTCCAGAAATGTCAAACCATTACGAACTTCAATGACAGACCTACATCACAGAAATATGAAATTTACCTATACAAGAGTGAAGAGGAATATACAACAGCGAAAAAACATAATGTATCACAAACCACGGGGGCTAAAATATCTCTTTAAGTATGACATATTAGATGTAGTTTAGTGAGGATAAAAAATGATGCCTAAAGAGAAAAAAGCCAGCCATGTCTAACTAGCGATAAGTTTCTCAACTTTGCATAAAGTTAACATATTCAGCCAGCTAGAGAAAGCTAGCAATATTCCACTATTCAGCAACTATTTACACGAAGTTCACCAAAACTTAACCTTGCTATTCATTTATATATGGGCTTGCAATGTTCTAGGAATGAGGTTCTAAAATCACAAGACTGAAAAAATATACTTTGAGAAGTGAATGTAGGATAGAACTTTAACCTTCTTTTATGATCAGACCTGCGAACACAAAGCACATAAGAGCAGAGTGGGCCAAGCCTAAGGCAATGGAGCTAAGAAGCAGTTCAGGTGATTACTGAGTTTCATAAGCTCCTATTTTAAGCGAGAAAAGTGATCAGTCCCAAATTATTCTCGTATTTACACCCATATCCACTTGTCCCATAAATACCAATAGAAAAAACACAAACACACAAGAGAACGAAGCTTTTATTTATTTACTCGTACCACCACCACTACTATTTTTAGTTTGCAAAATCGAAGGATAACAGATTCAATTAATCGAATTCCGAAGCTTCGTGGAAATTGCACAGATATTAAAACAGATAACGATGAGTTAATTAAATTCATCAGTAAAAAACTGAAAACCATATCATCCATTGCTTACATCTGACATCTCTATGCTGAAAAATTATGGCAGATAATTAAAAATATAAAATCAGTAAATGCTTACTTTGGACCAGTGCATCCCATTGTTGTCCCTAAGCCTCCATTAAGTTTTAACACCACAAGTTTGTCCAACAGCTTTTTAGTCACTGCAGGATCTGCATTAACCAAGATAGTTAATTTTATTCAAAGTCTGATGAAAAATGATTTGCACTCAGGTTTATATATTTTTGATAATTTAACTTCAAAATGGGAAGGAGATAAGTCCGACTAATATATGAAGATCACCTTCAGGTACAGGTGCTAAGGTATCGTAAGGCACGACCACCTCATCAGTCGGTGTCTGGATCTTACTCCATTCAACATGTTGAGCTTCACCACTTTGATTTTCCAAAAAAAAAATAAAAAATGTCGTGAAACGTATAACAATCCAACTTCAACCAATCGGATAACAACAGTAAACAACAACTGTAAACTTTTTAAATACGGAAAATTATCCAAAATTCAGAGACAATAACACCAGATTCTTGATGAGCACAGTCCACTTATATCCATCTTTATCATTTCCAAGACACCAAAAAAAATAAATGTAGTACTAATCGGACATTTGGATCATGAGATAGGAGTACTGATCCAACATTTTGAATCATGAGACACGAAAACACAGAACTAACGTTTTATAAAACAAAAGGCAATGATCATCCCCTAATCCGTAACCATTAACATTAGATGTCCAATTGATTTTCACTATACCTGAGATAGCGAGTAACGAGGTTGAGGAATCCAGTCTTCTCATTTTCACTGAAAAATGAAACAAAAATCTTCAATCTACTAATCCAGATCTACAATAGTTAAATAACTAAAACTCATCAAATAATTAAAAAAAACAGATAAACCTGATCTGATTGAGACCGGAAACGGAAGATTGAAGCTTGGAGATCTTCTCAATATCAGCTGCACTTAAAGTAGCAGTAGCCATTTTTCAGTCTAATCACTTTTTTTAATCGCTCTGAGATTCCGAATTGAAGTTTTGGAGGAAGAGAGTGAAGCGAGGAGAAGATTATAAATACTGTGTGCGGTGTTTATATTTGGAAAAAGTGGGGAAAGGGTAGTGTTGTAAATATGGAGAGTTTTAAAACAGGTGACACGTGGCGGTAGTAACGGAATTTTATGGAATTTTTTTGGTATCCACAAAATGATCGGTCGATGAGAGAATATAAAGGCGAATATGACTCTGTGGGTGGGATTCTGCTTAATTAATCAACTTATAAGAGATTATTGCATAATTACTTAAGATTGATTGAAAAGTACACACTCTTTTACTTTTATTGCATTTATATTGTACACGTACGCCCCATTAATTACCTTTCAAACGATGGAATGTTATTTTGTTAATAAGAATTGATGTAGTGTGATGTCAATAATTTAATTAAAAACTATTAAAAAGATGGTTAAATAAAAATATAATTTTGTTATTTAAACAACGAGATGGATACCCCGATATACACCTTTCTCACAATAGAGGGGTCAACGTTCAATAAATAAAATCATGGGCTCCTATCATGAGGGAGTTGTACACTGTGCACGTAACAAAACCCATAAAAATAAAATATTTCAATTCCATTTTGATCATTTGAGATTGTATTATATTTAAGTTCATGCTTGAGATCACGAAGGATCTTTATAAAAAGACAAAATAAATTGAATCTTGAAAAAAGAAAAAATGGTGATCAAATAGAATCTTTGCATACTTTTTTCACTTTATCTCGTTATATCCCCATGGCATATTTCCGTACTTATAAAACTTAAGCCCTTTTTTATGGGATTAAAATTAGATTTTTATTAAATTTTGATATGAATTTATGAAATGTATTATAGAAAATTGTTAATCACATTAAATATATTTTTAAAATTAATTATTGATTTTTTAACCACTACTTTGATAAATATTTCATGTTGATGTCAGTTTGATAGAGACATGAGTGACCAATATTCATTTTGTAGTCTAGATTTTCTTGGACAAAACTGAATTTCCTTCTTAAGTGAAAGCAAGGAATTCTAAACATACAAAATGGTAAGAATGTCAAAAATTTAGGTGTTATAAACTAGAGAGCAAAAAAAAAATTTAGAGGAGTCAATAGACAATTTATAAACTTATGTGTTTTATTGAAAATCAAAACCTCACATTCATAGAGAAAGATTGGAGATACAATAATAATAATTTTTAGGGTTACAGGGTATAATTGTCATTCACTAATAAACTTACAATTTACAATACTCCATCTTAAATGACGCATTACAAAATATATGCCTCGTTAAAATTTTGTCAATAAAACCTAATAGGACAAAAATTTATCGAAAGAAAAAGAATACGCTGCTCTTCTGATTTCATTTCTTGTATCAATTTATTCTTATCTTGTAAGCCAATGTCTCCGAATAACATCGCCTTCATGCGAGATATTTATCAATCTTTAATGATTGTACTAATATGATGATTCAAAAAAATAAATCTCGTTGATCTCTTCGGGATTCTCATACATATATGAATACTATTTTTAGGATAAATGTATTGTATCTTATAGACATTCATTACACGAAGAATGTGTTTAATTAAAACATTATTAGGAAAAACTTTGAGGAAAAAAATTTAATGAAGAAGAAAGAGCATATTTATTCTTTTAAATAAACCACAAATGTTGTCTACTTAAAAATCTTGTCGGGAAAATCAAATGGGACAAAACATTGATCAAGGAAAAAGGAGTAGAACGCATATTTATTCCTTCTTACTATTATATCATTTGAATTATGTTTCAAGAATATAAATTTTTGACCTAAAAAAAATGTTGTCAACGGATGTTGGGCTCACTCGTGTATGAGCAAGTTAAATCCAACACGTAAAGGTAGATGAACAGTCGAGATCACTCCAAGATTGGACGTGGAATAAGCTCAACGACACAAGAAATTTCTGTTCGGGTTCCGGCGAGATATCTGGGACATGATTATGTAATAATGATCAATCGTTGCAAACTATATTTGAAATTGCTAATGACCAACGAAAGAATAAAATTGATTGTTTTAAGTGTTTAAAGTTGCATTAGTTCTCAATTGTTACATGGTAAGTATATTTATAGTATTACAAATGGAATGGTGGCTATTGGATCAAATTATACATGGACTCATCTTCTCGACAGAACATCAAGTCCTAGCTATCAAGTTGACATTCTTAGCATTTAATGCTCTTACAATTCATCAATAAGACAAGACACAAATACACTTTTTTACATAAGTCACATCAATCATTCAAATAAGATTTCTATAATAAAATCAGAATCTTTGCATGTGGGCTGTCACTAGTTGGGGTGGAGCCTCGGACCAATTGGTCCTCGGATTAAGGCCTCTTCGGTATGCTCGCCTCAGAATAATAATGGGTCTCGAAAGGTACCATTTTGGGCCTCGTCTTTTATGGCAGGCAGTTCGGCATGAGTGTATCCACAATTTTTCTAGGTCGACCACGTGGCAGATACTAGTAACAAGTAATAACATAAATCTTTCAAGGTAACATAAATAGACATGCTGATGAGTTAGTTATAATCAAATTTATTATATGCATATCAAATTTTATGCATTGTCACATCCACAATGTAGAGACTTGCGATTACATCCACCACATGATAACTTATCTATTTATATAAGTTTTCGTAAAATTCGTTATATAAAGAGTCGTACATTTCATATTACGACTTTACTTTTTTCATTTTCATTTCGCATGAATATATATATATTTAAGTGTTCAGACTATATATATTCAATAATTGAACTTCTGGTTCAATATAGTGTTTGTTTTAATTGTATAACACAATTTAGAAATTTAGTACGTTTCTCTTTAATTTAGTAGAGAATAAATACTAGAAATAGTAAGTTTATCCATTATCACATTATATTGAATATTCTAGAGTCTTGAAATAATATTCTTAGAGAATAGTGATATAAATAAACTATTATTTCTTCGGAAACAATTTAATTAAAATTACAATTCTCCAAAATCAATACAATATTTTCATTGAAATGTCTAAATTGCGATTCTTAAATTTTTTTAATAAATATAAAATTGTGTTTCTTTCATAGCAATACAATATTCTTTTAAGAATATTGATTTGTATTCATTGTTTCAAACAATTTTGCAATATTCTTTTGAATGTTTTAATGTATGAATCGTGCTTCATTTCATTTAAGAATAACAAAAAAATCATACTCTTCAAGAATAATAACATACTATTATTTAGAGTAATAAATTATGTAAGGATTTACCGCTCAGGAGTAAAAACATAATTTATATTAGATTTTATATTATCATGCTCCTTGAGAGGAAGTAAAATCTAACTAGAGCAAATAATATTTTTCTGAAATATTGATTATAATGTTTTGCTAATTCAAATGTAACAACACGAAGGATTATCAATTTAAAATTTATAAAGGAACATCTAAATATTTAATATGGTTAAAAATATTAATTGCCATATAGACATGATGCGCTATAAAAATTAATTGTCAAACATGCATTAGGAAAAAAAATCTCCAAACAAAGAAGTTAACATAATTGACTAAATCTTTACCAACATACAAAGGATACCAACACACGTGAATTCACATATATAGAAGTTAAAAGGCATGAATTCCGTATGTCAAAAAGCATGAATCAAAAGGCAATGATTACTTTGGAATTATCGACTATGTAAAAAAAAAATAAAAATTTCTTACGGATATAAAATATTTGAAAAATTAATGCACATGTATATAGAAATTAACAAAATTAATTTCAGTACATATGATAGATTATTACCTATAAAAATTATTTCCCTCTAAGTAATTCACTTTGATTTTAAGAGAATCATGCCGATAACGTCGTATAAACCATAGAGAAAAAGAGAGAAAATTGGAGGAGTCAATAGGCTTGTGTGTTTTATTGAAAATCAAAACTCTATATTTATAAGGAAGGATTAGAGATACAATTGTTATAATTTTTAGGGTTGTAGGGGTACAATTCTTTATACAATTATCGATGAAAGATATAAAATATTTCTTACCACCTTTAATTTGATTTATGTTGCGAAAGGGTTGTTTCTAATTGACAAAGTTAATGTTTTTTAATTCGTATGAGCGTAATTAAATGTAATATATATAGACTAGAAAACGAAATGAAAGAAAGGAGGGTGAAAGATAATAGAAAATTTGAGGCAAATGATTAAACACTTTCTCCTTCAGATAAAATTGTTTCGCAATGGTACTAACGTATTATCACTTATATTCCAATATACAATTTGTGGTAGAAGCACTTCAAACTACAAGTAACACTGATCTCAAACGAATCTTTACAATTTCACAATTGAGCCAAATATGGTCAGTTGTGGCGAATTTTTTTTAGATGAGTGTCATCCAATAAATTTGTTGAATGCTTTATCAAAAGCTAACATAGATGTTAGAAATGTCATTGAATATGGCGGAGATTTAGCGACCATCAAAATAGTAGTTTATTTCTTAAGAATCAAAAATTACAATTTAAATATTTATCAACAAAATCTGAAATCAATACTGGATGTGAGACGTAGATCACCACTAGGCAAAATTGCATTCAAGATGACAATTAAGGTGAAAATAAAAAGATGTAAATCAAGGTTTACATCGGAAATATACATACGTGCAGCCAATTACATTTCCACGAAAAAAAAACACGTTTCATTTATGTTTGACTTGTAGAAATAAGTAAGAAAACCATTATTTAAGAAACAATTTTCCACAATATATTGTTAAATTAATTAATTTAATGGATTTTTTTAGCTTGTTTGAGCCCAATTCTTTACAGAAATGCATTTTGAAATGGTGATTTAATGGAGAAAGAGTGGTTAAAAAATAAGAATTTTTTTAAGGTTTGCATGTAATATTATTTTATTGAAAAATGTGTGACTTAAAATAAAAGAGATAAAAATATATTTTGAAATGAGATCAATCAAGGGCATATTAACATCACAATTTTTGCTAACTACACCATATTTTAATTACAATAAACGTCACTAAACTTTTCTAATTTCTATACTTATGTTCTCAACTTAAAAAAAATAAAAAAAAATTAATCATCAACCCTCTAAAATTTTTCACACATTGTGTATCTGTCATCTCATATAATCGAAATAAATAACTAATACAAAATTTAAACAAAATTTTTGCCTATCTTTTCAACGGACATTAGTAAAATATTTGACTGAAAATCGTGATTAGAGACGAAATATATTAATTAATTGAATAATACAAATGACAATGAGACAAGAAAAAGTTGAGGACATAAAAGTAAATGTGAGCAAATATTGAAAATATTTCTCGTGATTAAAATGTGGTGCATATATAAAAATTTGTAGTTATTTTTTAAGTTAATTTAAATGAAATTTGGGTTTAAAATAGCGTCGAGTTAATTTTCTAAAACAAATATTTCGTAAACGAGAATAGGATGGCCTGTGGCACGGGATCCGAATTAGGGCTTCTCTGAAACCCTAATCCATATGCAGCGGCTCCTCTGCACCTATATAAACACACACTCGCAACCCCTTTCTTAGAATCTTACCTCAACATATATACCCTAGCCTGTTAATGGCCACCGCCTCCACGCCCGGCGCCGCTCTTATGTATCGTGTATTGGTAGAGTTTACAGTCTTTTACACCTGCTTTTTGCAATTATAAAAAATTTCTTCTCTATGGAGCTTTAAACTTATCGTAACGTGTGAAGTTTCGATATGGATGTTCTCCTTCTGTTTTATGCTACTATGATTTTTTGTATTTTTTTAAAGTAATTTTAGAGATGGAAGTGATGAATTTTTCCCCAGATGATTCGAAGCTGAAATTACTGAGCGCCTTTACTTCTCCTTACGGGGAGATTCAAGCCAATTTTCTGATCCATCTTCTTTTATATATATATTTTCATATTTTTGAAACTATTCTTCT
>CAIGRP010078060.1:0-23013 GCA_903798385.1 Fraxinus cuspidata
CAATTAGTTGTTTATTTTTTATTTTATTTTATTTTATTTTTGTTTCATTTGAATAGAAGGGTAAAATCGTCATTTTATTGGAAAAATGTTGAAAAGGACCTTTTGCGCAATGAAATGTGGGAGGTAAGGGTGAAAATGCCAAAAAATGAAAGGTAGAGACGTTTTGCACAATAACATTAAAAGGTAAGGACGTTTTGTGCTATTTACCCAAAATAAAAAATCGAAGTATATAAGTTAATTGATCCTAGTAAAGCTTTAATGTATGTAAACAACATAATGTCGATTGGAAATGATAAAGATGATTGTCCCAACGCGTGGCTGAACTCAATTTTTAAGATGAACAATATAGGTGAAGCAAATTATGTACTCAGAATTAAGATTTTTGGAGAATATATTTAAAGAAATTTCTCAATTTCTCTCAAGACTACATTATGAAATTTCTCAAATTTGTAAATCTATTAGCATCGTGTAGATTGTTATTTATTTATCTTATTTTTGTAGTTGACCACTTAAATTATTATTTGAGATAATAATATTAATATTAACGAAATTGATTATTATTTTTTTAATCCAAGTTTTATCACGACATTATATTTCTTAACACACACAGTAAATTATGTAAAGAAGCATAGATTCGGGTTTACACAACATGATTAGTGAGTAAAGATGAGACATATTTAGCTTATGCCACTGGATAGCGAGCCAAGACTTACTTGAAATATCATATTGCAAGTAGTTACTGAAATAATTGTGTGCTAAGTATAAGTATATATGCGGTATACCCTACTATCTCACAAGGTTCTTACTTAGGTTCGTGAGCTGTGAATATTCGTGATATTTTGAGCAACACCCACACAATGTGAGTATTAAAATGTAAATGAAACATGAATATTATGGGGCTAAAGCAAGAAATTAGACTAGAAGATGTAAAATTGATTCTACTTTACACGCTTCCAAAACTACCATTTATTAGCGTGTGATGATTATTATTATTTTTTCCAATCACGGCCACCATATGATGCCATCATGTTCGTGCAATATTTTTAGCTAATTATGGGTTTCCTCCATTTTGTATTATCATCATAGTTGAATATTGATGAACGTTAAAATTTCTTATCTCGTAATTTCTATATTTTGTAAATCAAAATAATTTCAGTTCACTACCACAGGAGCCACGAAAACAATTGTTCGAAAAATTAGAAAATTTTGATGGGTACTTATGTTGGCGTATCGGACTAGTTTGATTTATCGTGGTATTTATCTTTCTTTTTAACTTTGACTATATGGTTGTTGGTTAAGTTGATAAAATATTAATATACGGAGTCACAATTTATTCAAAAAATTATTCAACTTTAGTTAAAATCAAAAGAAAAACACCCACGTGGACCATTAAAAAAAAGTTGACTTTTAGAAAGTCAATCTCTAAAATCATTGCAGTTGACAAAACTTAATGGTTAAAAATGATTAACGTATGAACACATAGATAGATATTTGTGCCACTTTGTATATTTCTAAGATTCCGTCACATCACATGAATAAATAGATAATCTAACTTATGGGATATTTTGCAATAAATTATACTTTAAATCTATGTTGATAACATCTGCACTATTAAAAAAGGTTAAAAAAAAAAAAATAGCAATATTTTGCATGTTACTATATATTCAACCGTGTCCAATAATGCTTAACATACATTAATACGAGATGTAATCAAATTTTGATAAATCCTTCACGTTGACACAATTTCTCTTAATTTGAGTTTAGAATAGGATTACCATAACTTCAAGATTTGCTGCTAGATGAGTAAACCACGCATAGAAAACTATGTAATGTTGTATTTTGGCCATCTCTCATAAACTTATCAATCAGTAGGTTGACTCTAATCACTTATACAATCTTCTGATATCTAAATATATGATTTGTTTATATTGCTACCTAAATATATATTATTTGTTATAAGCTTACTAGATTGACAATATATGACCAAAAAAAAAAATGTATAAAGTCTTTGTTCAAGCATGTCTTAATCGGCGTATAAGAAATGATACTTCGGGCCCTAATGTAAAGCTAAACAAATTGTTTCTATCCAAAGATCGATGACTATATTGGTTGTAAAGATGTAAATCATTTCATCTGGGTTTAGAATTTATACTAAGAGCTTAAAGAACACAATTATGTAGTAATTAATCTGTATTAAATTCTTTGTTTTATTTTGAAACTATTTATCCGTTTGGTTTGAGTTTAACATATGTTTTGCTTATGTTTATGAATATTTTAAATTCTTTTATTCACACATTTTGAGCGATTAACAAGTACCACACACTTATTTATAATTCATTTATATCATGAAATTGTTTATAAATACTTCTCAAATATATAAGTTCGAAAATTCTCATACTACCCTATAACTATTATCTATAGCCTATGTTTGAGTCCCATTTTTCGAAAGGAATTTTGTAAAAAGTGATTTTTTTGGAACGTGAGGTTAAATAGTGGTAAAAAAAATTACGTTTACGTACATAATTATTTTATTTATAAAATATGTAATTGAAAATGAATTTAAAGAAGAATAAAAGTATAAGGATCAAACAATGGCTATATTTTGCTGTACGCGGAGGGGGGTTGTAGTTTAGTTTGTGGTTGACCTAGAAATATTTGATAGAATTGAGAATCATGATTCGTGCTACATTGTCTAGAAAATATTGTCATTTTCTTTAATAGAGTATTATATGACTTTCTGTCATTAGACTATTTAAAAATTAGTCAACTTTTACATTTAATTATCTGTTGTCATTACTATATTTGTTAAATAGGTGGACAATAATTTACCACAAAAAGGATTTATGGGGTGTTTGATGCACATTATAGAGAAGAAAATACATTTTATAATGTGATGCGATGAAAAATATAGTAAAAAACAAAAAAAAATTTGAATCTGCGTGTAATATTATTTTATTGAATAATGTGTAGTTGAAAATGAATATTAAAAGAATGAATTTTGATAAGAATATAGATCAAACAGTGACTTAATACTAGAATTGAACATATCATGTGTACTCTCGATCCCATTCTCATGGATTTTGCTTTGCCCCTTGTACAGGGTAAAGTGTCAAGGCTGAAATGGCAGCCTAGATGATGCTACTTGGTCTGGAATTAAATCTTGAATCAAACTAGTAGGGGCAGATCGGGATTAAATTCCGGGCCATACAGCTTTTTTGCAACAGCCTTGTATTGGCAGTTTTTTCTAATTTTTTTTTTTAACTGTCAATGAGAATTAACCATGCCTATATGTGTAAAATTCCCGTTAAAAAATTCCTGTACACCAAGCAGGTTTCAGTCTCGTGTGGTCAGCTTTTGTTCTTTAATTTAATATATATTTATGTTCAGTGTGACATGTTCCCCTGCGTCACTTGTTGTCGGAAAGATAGAGCATACCTGTCTATTTTTTGTCACCTTCCACAGCTCAGGCTTACATCATAGTTACATCATTTTTATGACAGGTTTCTACATTTTACTGTCTCAGTACGAAATGAATTTTCATTAACTCTGCCAAAAAGATTTGTACAGTTTGGATGTAAACTCGTATATTTGGTGCATATATTTTAAGTAATATTTTCTACATATAAACCGTATTTCACTATCACGTATTCACTTTTATTTATAGCAATAAATAATTAGGTTCAAGGAATTAAAAAAAAAAAAAAAGAAATCGGTTTGGTTTTTCTTATTAATTATGATTTGTTATGTTAGTTCATGAGAATGTAGGAAGAAAATAGACTGACTTATTGAAATTCAAATGAAAGGATTATGACATTCATTTTTCTTTGATTCTATAAATATTTTTAATAATAAAATCAAATTAAAGAATTAAAATATTTAATTTGTGTTGATTCTAATACATTTCAGCATTCACCTACTTTTGTATTATGGTTCTTGACTTCCATTAGATGACAATAATACAAATTAAAATTGTAGTTTAACGTATAAACCAAAATTTCCACTTTCATTAGATCACACCGGACATGTTTGGCATGTAATAATCATGATCGGTGAGACAATTTTGAGATATTTATTGTCTTAACCCTACTTTATATGAGGTATTCTATATGTACAATGAATTTTTCTATTTATAAACGTTGGAACCATTAATATTTTTGGTTGGGGCCTCCACCTGTATGGGGCCTTAGGCTGTAGTCTATACACCACATATTTTGGGGCGATCCACGATATATTAAACAATATTGCATAAGTTTAAGAAAAGTAACCACATTAGATGTGTCAAAATGTGTCGATTGTCTAGTTTCAAACTGTTCAAGTTGATCTACTATATAAAATGGTGGTTTCAAACTTGATTGTGACAAATTGCATAATAATAATAATAATAAAAATTTATCCAAAAAGGGGAAAAATATGTGAATTTAAGCTCGATACGAGCTGCTTTAAAATTGGACTATATTGTTCAATATGATTCTATTTACCTCTCTAAATTGTATTGCCTTAATAGCGTTCAATACTTGTCTTGTGGTAAAACAAGTTATGAATGAATACCTAATGATCATTCAAAATTTCAAATTCCAAAACTCCTAAAAATTATTAGAAAAGTTATAAAGCACAAGTTGGTGAAGTGTGAACTCTAGGAAAATTGATTAAATTGAAATGATTAGAAGAGGAAATTTTGTGGCTTAGACAGTAGCTTTCGGGCTCTGACTCATAGGTCAATATGGGACCCTGCACCCGCACGCCTGCTTACCGCGTGGACCCTCGTTGACTATTTTCTCAAAAAACAATAAAACAAAGGTCAAAATAAGGTGACGCCACCGTTGAGGGTTACTCTTCCGAGTTGCGCACAACCACCGCCTGCTGCCGCCACCTTCCACTCAGTTTACTTTTCCGTAGATTATCATCATTATATTATATTATCAATCTTGCTACATGTATTTATACTATAATTTATCGAATTTACAATGACATAATCTCACACCTTTCTTTCACATTTTACACATTTATTCAACCATCACAATCTCGCCACATCGCCAATCCAACAAAAATGATGTCAAAGTACATGTACAAATAGCTTAATTGTTATATTATTTGGTGGAAATTCATGACCATTTTGATTATTTTTACTCCAAATTAAAGAGATAAAAATCTGTTAATGTTACAACAATTA
Source organism: Fraxinus cuspidata (assembly GCA_903798385.1). Taxonomy (NCBI): domain Eukaryota; kingdom Viridiplantae; phylum Streptophyta; class Magnoliopsida; order Lamiales; family Oleaceae; genus Fraxinus; species Fraxinus cuspidata. The sequence goes on from CAIGRP010078060.1 coordinate 5,171, forward strand.
TTGTCTGCTTGAATACATGTCACGAATGTAAATAGACTATTATTAAACCTTAGCAAAACATGCTCTTGTTTGATTTTCATTATTTTCAAAATATATTTTTATATCTTTTTTTAATCACATATTTTTCAATAAAATAATATTACAGGCTAACCTAAAACTTTTCCTTATTTTTTAACCATACATTCTCCATCAATCATTATTCAAAAATGAATTTTTTGCCAACTAATGAGGCTCAAACAAGGCCCATAGATGATACATGTGCTTAAAATAAGTTAAATTCCAGTTAAAAAAAAAGAGTAAAATTTACTTTTAATTTACTCGTTTTGTCAAACATAAATTTTCAAAATTACTTTTTGTATATTAGCGACTCGATAAGTTAAATTACAAAGCTTGGCATATTTGATAAGAATTACGTTCTTCGACACATTCTATAAAGCACTAGCAGCATCCATGAGAGTACATTGCCGTGATTATGATCAAAATAGAAAACAAAAAATTGAGATATATATTTTTTTAAGGTTTAACGACTCAGCATACATAAATAACTGCAAAAGCCATCTATGACGATGAATTGTATTTCATATAGTATTCTTCTTCGTCTTTCTCATTACTTTATTGACTTCTATTTGCGTGGGAGATTAATGAGAATTTATGGAGTTTTAGCCAATTTTAAGAATATTTTAAGGTGGGATTCCATGCTTAATTATGTGTCAATGAATTATTATGAGTTGATTGATGCCTATCATGACTAAATACAAAAAATATAAAATGGCAACAACATAAAATTTTCAAGGAATTTTTCAAGCATTTGAGTGAATTCACGTTCATCCTAATCAAGAAAATACAATCAAAACTCGATTCACTAGTTAAAAGGGATTATAGTGCCGGAAGAAGTATTGAATCTCGGGAGACAAATGTCTATCACTTAATTAGCACACGGGCGCATAGAACAATTCTATTTTGGAGATTGACCAATTACCTAAATTGCAGTCTTCATTTTTGTTTGAATACCAAAGATTGCTAGTGGCTGCCCTACGAGATTAACTTAAAAGTACTAGTAATCATTAACTGATAGAAGTAATGATAATAAGTTGCAATTAGTACAAAAAATCCAAATTTGTTTGACCATAATTAAGCTACATTCACCTGCCTAGCCAAATCTAAACTTATGTCAGCGTTAATTTGATATATAATAATGGAGCTGGGGTCCTCCCAAAATTACAAGTTGCTTGATTATTGACAAATTCTGACTCCAATTTTAGGTTTGGATGCACATGTACATTGTCACCACTTCAGGTTCAGGGGGCTCACAGTATCTGATTTATATGATGGCTTCTACGAAATGAATCTGGTGGCAGCAGTCATTGACTTGGACTCTACCACTACATAAGAAAAGTAAAATTTTCTTTTCTTCAAAGGAACGATTTAAACGTTGACATGAATGAACTCCTAATAATGTGTTGAGAAATAAATAGGGACACTTACTCTATTTAAAATATTGAAGGTCTCACCGAAAGATAGGTCATCAAAACATGATGAGAGTTTTACCCGCTCGATTAGGTCAAGTTTTGATGACTCAAATGTTTAAATCAAGGAAAGAAATTAGATTAACATCAAAACATGCAAGAGGTGCTAGTATTTAGCAGATGCGGCAAGATTATTGTTTCAAATTGGGACTTCTGCTTACTCGGGAGTTTTTGTTATTATTAATTTCAATTATAGGGTTTTGTTTCTCACATGTTCAATTTTCTTAATTCTGGTTGGTTCTTGTTTTGTGGGCTATATTTTGATGATGGGTTTGAACATGAACATGATGTCATTAATTATTATAATTTATTTTCTTGTTTCTGTATTCATTTTACAGACTTGAAGCATTTCATCAATAAATCACTCTTCTTGAATTCGGAGTTATTTTCTTTCTGGGATAGAATTGAAAGGAAGAAAACTCTATAAACTTTCATATTTTTCAATACACACACTGCTTGGCCTTTTACTAATGTAGATGGATGAGGTGGGGATCCTTTTCCATTTCACTAGAAATTTTGTTTTTTTCTTACTTGATTGAGCATCAAATTTGTATAAGATTGACTTAAGTGGAGGTCAATAAGTTGACTCAGTAGGTAGATGGTGGTAGTGGTGAATTCACTTAAAGATGTTTCACGTTTTGATTAGTGTTTTGTTGGTGAACTGACTTCAATGCTTTGGGGTGAACGAAGAAAGAGAAGGGATAGTAGTCATGTCACTTTTTTTTTTTTAAATTTATGTCACTTGTGGAACCGATTCCAATATTTTAATTAGTATTTTGTCACTTTTTTAGTGTTTATCATTTTTTCTTCACTTTTTTTTCTTTAAGTGAGAAACATTACTTTTTCTTTTTATAGAAAGTTTAATAAAAAATGATACTTGACTTAAAAAAGTGACACGGTGTTACTTTTTAATAAAAAAAACACTTAATTTTATACAATATTTTTTTTGTTGATTTTCTTGAAATTTTCATTACTTTCTTGAGTAACAAATATCATTTTTTAATAAAAGTAATATTATATGTCACTTTTTTTTTTTAATAAAAAAGTGACAATTATACAAAGTATTTTTTACTTCCACATACTTTTCATATGATTTTTCAAAAAATCTTTAATTTTATAGGTATTTTCGTAAGTTGCCCTAAAAGGATTCATACGTAGACATGAATATTTTTCATATCAATAACAATTGAATAATTTATTTTGGCAGTGAGGATTTAGTTGTATTAACATTTTAAATTTACTAGAAATAGAATTTAATTTATTGTTGTGGAATGAGAATAAAAAAGTTCACCAACTCTCTAATAATAGTACCTTTCATTGTGGAAATTATAGTATCACATTTTTCAAATATTTTCTTGTGATAAACACTAGAGAATCCACATATGTGATAAAAGTAACCCACCATTCCAAATAACTAATGACATGCCAAAAATAATTGAATCCTCAAGCTTTAATTTAATTTTCATGAAACAATTGGATATCTTAGATTATGCAAACAGATTAGTTTTCGTGGATGTCAACGTGTACCCTTTTTTCTCGATTATAAGAACTCAAAAGGTCGAATTATTTACTAATTAATAGTTGGATTAATATAAGGAAAAAAAACCGACTTTTTTTAGCTTGTTTAGTTTAAATAATATTTATCGAGTCTTGAGGTTTAAATTATTAAAGCTAAACTTAGCTTTAAACTAAATTGTCTAGAATACCCATACAAGAAAAAAATGTCGACTTTGTGGCCACTTTATTATCATCTAATGCAATAAAGCATCAAGAGAATGTGGAAAAAAAAAAAAAATTATATACCAAAAATTGCTAAAATAAAATGTGTGACTTTCCTTTCGTTTGTCTAATCAGTCTTGGCATAAGTCAACCAAATTTCGGCCATTTATTCCTTTGCTTGATAGTATAAATATCCAGATGCTGCGAATCGGTTTCATTTCCTTTTATAAATTCAAGCCAAGAACATCAAAGCTGGAGAGAGAGGCTTGAAGCATAAGCATCCAACTCAAAAAGATAGAAATTAATCAAGTAATTGAAAGAATAAAGGAGTTGAGCTTCTTAGCAACAGCAGCAGCCATGGCGGATGAATTTCAACTAGGCAGTACTGGTAACTGGTGGGATACATCAACAAACAGATTTGACACTACTTCATCAACACAATCTTCAATTTCTACAACGTTAAATAACAACAACACATCAACCTTTGAATGGCCGACAGAAATCTCCGAGATCAAACCAAGGTCTTCTATGGATTCTTCATCAGTTTTTCCATTTTCAAACAAGTTGCAAGAGCGGGATCCCAATTTACAAATTATGGGATTAGGCCTTTCTTCTCAAGGATTGGATTGGAATCACTCTCTACTGTAAGTAGTCTTATGAATTCTTTAATTTCTAGGTGTTTTTTTTTTCCTTCCTTGCATGGAAATTTAAAACAGGTATTTATATTATTTTTTTGGGGTTAATTTGGACAGTAGAAGTGAAAAGGCTATGCTTCAAGAAGATACGAATTTTCAGCAAGAAGCTAGGGCAGCATCTTCTCAAGACCTGTGGACCGGGCAGAAAATATATTCCGGCAGTGCTGAGGATTCTTCAATTATGAATGCTTTTAAGCAAATTAACCGGGGTTTTTCTTTAGACCAGCCGGAATACAGCTCTCAAATGAGCTCTAACGACACCGGAGGAACAATATCACAGGGCTTAACGGCGAGTTTTCAGATGGATTCTGCTGCCTATGGATTGTTATTATCCAATAATCAACTACATCAATCCACTTATGACAATCCGGCAATGAATTATCAGGGACCAGGACCATACCAAACTAGCTTTGGGGACAGCACGGGCGTATTATTTCCTCCGTCATCTAAATTTCCGCCGTTTTTGAGAGCATCTGCACCAAAACAACCACCAGCTGGTCACCTACACTTCACTAACAACACTCCTTTTTGGAATGCATCTGCGGCCGCCATGAATGACTTTCGATCAAGCTTCTTCCCATCCTTACAACCGCAACTTCCAACGCTGCCCTTTGATGAAAAACCGAAGGTAATTAATATGGTGTCTAACTATATGCCTGCATAGGCTGCTCATCTAGGGTTTCCCTTTCATTTTTCTTTAAATGCTAAAAATTGTGTCTATTTTTCGCAAGATCACAATGGGACCTCGGGATGTCAGTACGATAGCCAAGAAAAACACGACGGAAACATCAAATAAGAGACCTCGGAACGAAACACCATCACCTTTACCAGCTTTTAAGGTATGCATAATAAGGTTTTGAACAAGATATTGCTTTAAATTTCACTTTTTCTTTTCATTCATAACAACTTGTAGCCTTGTTTTGCTTTTGATTAGGTAAGGAAAGAGAAGATGGGGGACAGAGTCACTGCACTTCAACAATTAGTTTCACCTTTTGGAAAGGTAACTTAAGAAAATTTTCTTCACTTTTTCTCAAAGATAAGATAATTTTTGCTTATTGATTAAAAATAAATTTCATTTCTCAGACCGATACAGCATCCGTGCTTTCTGAAGCCATCGAATATATAAAGTTTCTCCATGATCAAGTCAATGTAAGTATATATCATACAACTTCTTAACCACATTAAATTATGTATAATAAGTAATTTGTTGTTCTAAATATGTGTTCTTATATACATATTCAGATGTTAAGTACCCCATATATGAAAAGTGGAGCTTCCATACAGCACCAGCAGGTATTCGATTTCATCTGATCTTTGTTACCAGTTATTAAATTAAGCCTATCCGTTCTTCAACATTTTTCTTATACATTCTGTAGAACTTGGATAAATCCAATGATCCAGATCAAGGGCGGGCGCAAGATCTTAAAAGTCGAGGACTATGTTTAGTACCAGTTTCTAGCACTTTCCCCGTCACACATGAAACAACAGTCGATTTTTGGAATCCTACATTTGGAGGGGCTTTCAGATAAAGAAGCACAAGATGATCAAGCAAACAACAAGATATATAGTATCAAACCCTATAAAAAATTAGGAAATGACCTTCGGGCAAATTAATTAATAGTACTGTAATAATTGAAGAATTATTATTAAAGATTGGTTAGAATAATGAGTAGAGGTACTAAAACTAGAGAATGTGTTGGTGTTAGTTTAGAAGGAATTTGTTGTCTGTAGCTGAATTCAGTTGATAAAGAAGCTTTTGTTTCTGCATCTGTTTCGTGCATAGAGATGGCATTTACTTTAGTTGTAAAGGAATGAAGGAATAATTGAATTCCAGAACAGGAGTGAGTGTGTTGTGTGATCATTTGATTAGAAGTCTCACTTTTCAATTGTTTATATGTCTGGAATATGTTAGTGGAAGTGAGGGGTTGGCCCATGTCCCACCCTACCCTCACCTCTAGAGGGTTTCTTGTTTCTTATTTTACCTATTTTTGAAGGGGAGGATATGGGAGCAGGAGCTATCAACCATGGTTTTGTGCTTTTTATCGAATGGTCACATTGAAATGCTTCCATTGGATGGTAAAGAGAAGCATGAGCTCATCCCTTTGTGCCTTGAATCAGCAAAGCTTTGTTATATTTATATCTTAAGTGGGACCCACGCGGTTCAATGGAAATTTACGTGGACGGTCTAAGAAGTAAGTGTTACGTGCCAAGCAAACATATCGAGACGACGATCATTTATAATGGCCACGAAGTACATCAAGTTGTTCCTCCTACACTCACCAACGTCAACAATCTAAACTCCTAGATATAATGTCTATGACATTGCAAATGTATATGAAATTTGAAACTTAACAAAAATATTGTCTATTTGTAGAACAAATAGATCATACTAAAAACGATTGAAAGTACTTATAAATTGTAAATCTTATAAAATGTGTGCATAATATGCGGATAATAATTGTGGGTCCTACAAATTGTGTTAATAAAAAGTATGATCACCTTAAGAAATAGGGTATTTTCAAATTTTTTGTGTATGAATGTCTACCATGTGATCAAACGACGGACACTCCGCTGTAAGTATCCATGCTCCGTAAGTCCTCTACACAAGTGTATCGCATATTGACGATTGATAGCTCCTATGATTCGAATACATTTACTTCTTAGTGTACGGAGAGCCAATGAGGAAAGTCTTACCACTCTTTTTCCTATTCAAATATTAGCTCCCCGACTTTGCGTTTTCACATCAAGAATTATTTGCAAATGAAGAGATATCAAACGGCTTCTTACTTCCCACCGCGGTAAGACAGAGGATGCTAGCGTTATCCGGAATGATTGGGCATAAAGCGTCTGTAGGTGACTTTTTAAGTCCACCATCGAATCTCAAAGCTCAACCCTGGACAGGCGGTGTATATTTGTGTATGTGCATCCCAGCACATTATTTTCCTCCAAGACTCAAAAATTATAATCAAGGATGTGGAATGATAGTAGCTTATCATCTGATGGACGCATATGCGAATCATCAAGTACCCTGAATTTACACGTCTTCTTTTTACTTTACTCATAAGCATAGATTACCACAAGAAGAATTTGGCATCTTTTGCTTCATGCATGACTCAATATATTCGCTGATCACATGAAATTATTTCACATAGATGCAGTTTGATTGTCATTTACATATGCCAAAGATAAAGACTTACAATTTACTCGATTTAATGACAGTTGATAATCATGTGACAATCTCTCACTGAGTCACTTGCACGTGGTGGTTCGATTAAAACAAAGTAAATAAAATCTAGGTTCACTCACTAAACACCATACTCGACAAATAGGAGTAAAATACACGAGCTCAAATATGTAGTAACACGAAGAGCATATATTTGATACATAGTACTCGACATAATTCACTGAACAAAATTTTATTTTCTTTTTATTTTTGGCCAAGTCATGTAATGGTGTTTTAATCATGTTAGCATGGATGTCAGCAAATAACAATTCAATGTGAACATCAACCAACATACTACACCATCACTGTGGACTTAAGTAAATTATTAATGATTGTTTATTAAACCTAGGCAACATAAACGCACTCAAAGAAGAAAGTTATAATCAATACAAAATGACTATTGATAATTCCTATGATAATTGTTACACGCCCACCTCGTAGAAGAACCGAACCCATCCGTCAGTCACGATGGATGCAAAGGCCCGCCCTCCACATTCATTACATCTCACAATCCACCTGACCACACATCTACCAAAATCTTTTGTAAGGAAATCTATCCAAAATCAAGTCCCTGACTGAATGATGGGACGTATGACATGCTACAAATGGTCAACTCGGTTACTATGTCAGAAATCATTTAATGCCCGCCAACCTATTGATTGACGGAATGACGCCCATGACATAACGGTTCAACCAGGATCTGATGCCACCTGTCCCATTATCCAACGGTTCTCCTCTTCCACTTGCTAGTATAAATATCCCCACACAATGGTAAGAAGGGGTTGAAATCTGAAATCTTGGCACCCTAGTCTTAACACAAAAGTTCTTCAATATATTCATATGCATTCCCAACCCCGACCTGGTGACCATTTCACCGTCGGAAGCCACTTTCCGGTCGACTAAAATACTGACTTGACCGTCAGAGTGCTCGTGACCGCTTCCACCCCCATCGAAAAAGGCCGCGGGTGACTAATGGTGTGCTTTTGCNCAATATATTCATATTCATATGCATTCCCAACCCCGACCTGGTGACCATTTCCCCGTCGGAAGCCACTTTCCGGTCGACTAAAATATTGACTTGACCGTCAGAGTGCTCGTGACCGCTTCCACCCCCATCGAAAAAGGCCGCGGGTGACTAACGGTGTGCTTTTGCGCAGGAAGGAGATTACGTGAAACCTTGTTCTGTTGGCCACGTGTCGAGCCATTTTTCGAGGTCAACAATAATCAATCAGAACCTTAATAATACATGTCATTGATTCTTCTATTAGGTTAATATATTCATAGAAAATTTGGAGGACCATCAAAATGAACAATCATAAAATCAATCAATCAAAACAAACATAATACAAGCCAAATTCATGTACCAATCTGATTGTGTAGAAAATTCTACTGAAGGGAGAAAAATTGTAAGAATAGAAACTCTATTTTTGTATCAGGAAGATATCAGGCAGCCCTGTTCAGTTTCTTGGCGATGATGGCAATGTACTTCCCTCGGTGAAAAGCCTTTTCTAATTCAAGCTTGGATAGCTGTCTCGAACCATCACCAGCAAAAGTTCCAACACCATTAGGACTTCCTCCTTTAACTTCCTCCATTCCAAACATGTCAGCTCCAAAAATGTATCCAATGCACACAAATATTATTCCATGGTGAACCAGCTAAGTGATAGCAGTCAACCGGTAAGAACTCAAAGAAACAGAGTTATCAACATGGTTTTTGCTTCCGGAAAATTAGGATTTTCTCTACTTACAAAAAGGTCGAGAATCTATGCAGCACAAAAAGGTCGAGAATCTATGCAGTAGTTTCTTGTCCACTGCCTTGAGACCCAGTGCTATAGAAGATCCCAGCAGGTTCCCAGCTGTTGTGTTCTCCAAAGGCCTCCAGTTGCATCAAGAAATGCTTTGAATTGGGCAGCCATCATACCAAACCTTGTGGGAAAGCCAAATACAAATCCATCAGCCTCGGGAAGTTCACTAGGTGTGATGATAGGAACATCACTCTTTTGAGGTGCACTCATTTTCTTTAGCACCTCATCTGGTAATGTCTCAGGGACCTGTGCCTCATGGAAAACATAAGTGGCAGAGCATTAAGGTAATTTTCTTTAAGATACACTGGAAATCAATATCAAGAAATTCATACTAGTTTCAATGAGAACTATTGAATGAAAGAAGGGAAAATGGTTATCAGCCCATCTATTGTGCTAGAGTGTTTCACTACTGAATCCACGGAGAAATTAGTCTCAATGTAATGACATCCATATATTGGTTTTCATTATTCTAAGAGAACCATATGGCATATATTTCCATCATTTATGGTCCCAGTTCATTACTCCTCAATGTGGAAAAAGGAAAAAATGCATCAAACATTAACGGAAGAGTAAAGAAGAAAAAGAAATCTGAAATTAAATGTTGCCTTGCATGCATTTCTGAAGTAGGTGGTAAGTGAAGAAGCATGAATAATCAATTTTATAGAATTTGCAGATACAGTAGCTACAGCTAACAGATGAAATGGGAGATCTATACAGAAAAATTCTAAATGAAAATAACTCTTGTTGAAAGAACTTATCAAGTCAAATGTGCAATCAGTAAAATAGCCATAGGGCAACGGGAAGGAAGAAAATTTCTTAAAAAAGCTAAACTAGATTTCCGACATAGTGAAAGATACAGTAAGAATAAATACAGTACTACACTGAGAAGCACCATGTTTTAATGTGTATACACAAGCACCCTAACGATGCGGGATTTGGGTATGAGAAACCACGTATAAACTGATTTCACTAATTTTCCATACTAATCATCTCATGACGAAACTTACAGCTTCACACAGCCAAATTAGTTAGAAGGCGAGTTAAAATAACGAATCCACACAAGAAATGCTTTGCTCATGGTAACCTACAAAAATGCATTTTTTCTTTCTTCACTCATTCTATTAGGTTTTATTGAACCACTTAAGCTGAAAACATAATTTTTTTAGAGAGGCATTAATTTTTTAATTTATATTTGTATCTTCAACATACCCCTCACAGGAAAACAGGTATTATTTTACTTTCAAAGCCTGAAACTCTGAATTTCCATAAATAAGTTAGCAGGACCTCAAATCAGAACATTTACGTGCTCTGATACCACATAATCCAAAAGCTCAAGGAGGGAATGAAATTTTTTATTTATATTTGTATATTGAACAAGTTTATTTTTCAGGATGTTCCTCTTCATTTCTTCCATGTCTACATAGGTAGAAATTTAATTAATTCAATTTGTACAGGGGAAAATAATTGCCTTTGATATCTCTTCAATGAAATCCAACATACCAATTGGACATGGATCCAATTCGCAGATTTGATAACAACAGGACATATAAATTTTGTTATTGCAACTCAAGATTCACTCAATGACAATGTTAACAGGACTAAATGCTTTCCTCAGCTTTTCTAGTGTTTCCTCATTAAGTAATCCATTCAAGGTCTCTGATGACAAAGATTTTCGCTACCTGCCATATTTTAGCTTCAACTCCTTTAACAGATGCAGCCCTTTCCTTTATGTCGTCTGCCAGTTTCTCTACATGCCCACACATAGAATAATACCTATAAGAGGAGGAAAAGAGACCATGAATTTTTATTCAAGACCAGAAAGAACGAAAAGAATGGGAAAATTTCATTTCGATTCCTGTAAAATATCAACATTTTTTGTGGAACCTCATGCTCATGAATAATAAGCTGAAATAATATACTTGTTTCATATGGGGCACCTCTTGGCTCGATGGAATAAAAATAAAGAACTTTAACAAAAAAAAATCCCTTGGCTTGATGGAACTATCATGGGCCTGCAAGCAATCTGGCTCAAGCAAGACCTCCTCTCTTTGAATGTAGCTACAGGTTTTACTTACAGATTGGAAACAGATTTCATTTTTATAAAGCTGTCTACCCTTCCAGAACCGTAACACTAAAAATTTCGTTCAGGTTAATTTTGATACTATTATATGAGCACATGATTTTCTCATTCTTTTTGTGCGAATAGAATAATAAATTTGTAGATATGGAATTTGTAATAGGAATTGTTGGCAAGTCGAATTATAAAAGACAACCAAATGAGCCAACAAGGAATACTCATCAACAATATGTGAGACTATCTCCTAATTATCAGCAAGACATGTAGCAGCACCGGGGAAAAAAATCTTTGTGCAAAATTAGATAAAAAGTTACAAAATTCAGAGCAAGCTAAATTGGCGAGGAACAACAACAGTGATGCAGACAAATTGATGCATCAAGACATCCAGGAACAGGGAAACCAATAAATAACTTTCGCAAGTAATTTTTCCAGTTCTACAGATTAGCAAAAAACTTCTCTTGCCAAGAATATGTACAAAAAAATAAAAAAATTGTTTTGCGTTTTAAATCTGCAGTCCACCTCATTACAAGATCCTAAAAATGTAAACATGGGCTTTCTGGTATATTGCTGGAAATCTATTGCTTAAACATATAAGAGAAGTGTTTCTGTAAAATAACAGAATTATCAAGGACACACAAATTCATAATTAAGATACAAATTGGATAGGAAATTGCATCAAAAACTGGAAAGGAAGGCAATTAAAGACAAACGTCAACATGGTTAGATTGGTCGACAAAAGAAAATTAGCAAGAAAAAAAAAATACTACAATCATCACCCTCAACAAGCATATAGGCCGGTCTTAATATTTTATTCGTCCTCAAAACAATAGCCTCAGTTGATCCAAGCTATTATAATTTAGACTACAAAAGTACAACCAATTATATTGCACTGACTATTTTTTTACCAACAAAGATTCATATTTTGATCAACTATCTGTTGCGTTGTTCAAGTGAATTTTGACTTAAAAGAAAATAAGTGAAAAGCTAAAAAAAAAAGAGGTAATCCTTCACTGTAGAGCAAATTAAAATTCAATTTCATCTGTGTGAAATAAGAAAAAAATTGGAAAAACCAAGAATCATTAACAGTAATCAAGAATTAATAAGAAGCATTTCAGCTATTCTAAATTCAAATTAAAAACAGAACTACGAAACCCTTTAAAATATTCATTAATTAGAAACAGCAGATTATTCGCATAAAAAAATATTCAAAACAAAGAATCAAGAGTTACAACATACAAGAACCGAACGTAATTAAAGCCAGACCTCTAATTTCCATATCCAAAAAGCAAAAAATTAAGGAAGGAAAAAAAAAGGGTTAAAATTAATACTCACACAACATAAACTTTCGTGGCCATTTGATTCCAAGCTTTCTGGTTTCTCTCTTTGTCAGAGCGGGTAAAATGCTTTGACTATTGATGAATTTTATACAATTTGATTACAATTATTGAATTAATTCATCACAAATTAAATCTTGATAACATAATAAATTTTCTGGTAGTTATAGAGCCTACCCAGTCATTTGAGACGAATTTAAGCAGAAATTGTAAGACTCAATGATGATGTAATATTGTAAGCCCCCATAATCATTTTTTTTCCTAGACTTCTTATAGGTTAATCTTTGTAATCATTTGACTTGATTTCTTTAGACAATTATGTTAGCTTAAGGACGTAAAATTAAAATATGAAGGACACGTATCGACACATAAATGGACAGTTTGAAAAATAAAAAAACCAAACAGTCAAAAAGGTGCTTACAAGTTAGTCTGTCCATCTGTGGCCCGTCTTTGAGCTTGTTCAAGCATCATTAATCTTCTTTTAGAATGTCTTTTAAGGGAAAAATACAGAGGGGGAACCAACATTTATGAAATGAAGATTTGAGTCCTCAATCAAATTTTTAAGACCTTCCCAACCATTGCGAACTCATAGATCCGTGCTAGATGAAAACTGTCAACGTTTTCCTCGAAGTTTTACATATCTTGCATATCGCCTCTCCTTTTTATTAAATTCAATGAAATCTAGCGATGACCACTGCATACATTTTTGGAGCTAGTGAGGTATTTAGATTCTAATAAATTCTCAATCTGTAATTCAATGGTTATTTGACAATCTTATAGCAGGGATTGTTGTAATTTGTCTTAATAATATATTGAAATTCAATGATCTTAATAATATTATACTTCTGATAGTTCATTATGTGTATAATTTGTCATTCAAAATATTCAGCGAGATTAGTAGTTCTACCTATACCTAACTTGCTTTACAAGGATGAAAATTTCATCATGACAACTGTTGCGAAACAAACAAGATATCATAATCGCTTTGATACCACTTGTTGTGAAACAACCAAAATATTTATTGTTAGAAGAAATATTAATATGTCCGGATCGTTGTTAGCAATGCTGAAAATACAAGAATTATGTATTGCTTGAATACCATTTGATGAAACCAACCACCGTAATAAATTATTGAAATTATATGACAAATAATGAAGTTTTAGATCAAACAAAAGAATAATAAAAATAAGAAATATGACAAAAGAATTAAGATATTTTATTGAATCAAGAATAATGGAGAATGGAGAAAATTATAATGGATCCTATAATTCTAATAAACTATTTTCTCACACTTATGAAATTATATAGAAGAGCCTAATATTTATAGGGAACATGTAGGGGATGTCCAAACTCTCTTAGTAGAGTTGTTGATGAAGTAAGATATCGAAAAATCGAGTCCAAAACGAAAAATAAGAGAAAAGCGCGGAAGAGCTACGGCGCAGGGCGTTCTGCCGGAAAATATATATATATTTTTCCAAATTATTTTCTCAATTCTGAACTCTTTAAATCCAATACCAAATTTCAACTCCCAATGTGCTTCCAAAATAGAACTTGAATTTGATATATGACTCCAATAGCATTCCAAACTCAATTCTTTTTGACGTGCACTTCAATTAGAATTCTTCAATATTTCAAACAAAGAATTCGGGTATGACCAAGAAATTTTCTAACTATGACTGGAGACTGTATTAATATCAAATGCCAATCTTCTTTCCCCAAACAAGCGTTATGTTTTAAATGTGATCTTTTTATTTCCTTAAGAGAGTGATTTTTAGGAATATAATATCCAATAGGTGTTTTAAGGGACTTGAAAATTCAACAGGTTGCTTTCAATTTAGGATAATATTTTAAGCTTTTCTTCTCTGGTCTCTAACCATTTCTTTCTTGGACTCGTGCAGGATTTTTCTCTTGAAAAATGCTATGGGTTTATAAGTGTGCCGACAGGCGTTCCCCCAATAGGGGGGCGCCGGGTGTCCACCCCTATGATACACGTACCCATAGCAAAACCCTTCTCTCTTTCAACCAGCCATAAAGAAACTTCCCCACTTTCCTAGAAAGTGAATCAATCGAATTATGAGCTTATGGTGGACTAAATGCGCCATTGAGAACTCTCATATTCTCAAAGGAGAATCTTGAAAATGAATACTTGGAAGTTTATATTCTGTTTGATTCACTTTATTCGTTCAATATCGAAAATATCGGCTTTGACAGACAGTATTATTACATCCCAATCTCTTAATGATGGCAAAACACTGGTTTCAGAAGGGGGACGTTTCGAACTGGGGTTTTTTAGTCCAGGTAATTCCAAGAATCGGTACTTGGGAATTTGGTACGAGAACATCCCAAAAAGAACTGTTGTTTGGGTCGCAAATAGACAGAATCCGATAAAAGATTTGTCTGGCACGCTGATGATCGATAGCACCGGTAGTCTCGTACTTTCAAGTCGGAATAATAGTGCTGTATGGTACACAAGACTATCGAAGGGCGCTCAGGATCCAATATTACAGATTTTAGATTCGGGGAATCTTGTTTTGAGAGAGAATATAGATGGAAATACAGATGTTTATCTGTGGCAGAGCTTTGATTATCCATCTGATACGTTGATACCCTATATGAAGCTCGGGTGGGACTTGAGAACTGGTCTTAATAGGAGACTATATTCATGGAAGAATTCTGATGATCCATCTCCTGGAAAGCTAAGTCGTGGGATAGAAATTGCTGAATATCCTCAGATAGTTATGAGGAAGGGATCAAGAAAGATCTATCGAAGTGGTTCATGGAATGGCCTGCAATTTAGCGGTGCTCCTGAATTAAGGCTCAACCCAGTATTTGAATATAAGTTTGTGTTTAACCAGGAGGAGGTTTACTACATGTACCAGCTCAAGAACAAATCTGTAATCTCGAGGCTTGTTTTGAATGAAACCACTTCTTCACGTGAACGCTATGTATGGGTGGAAGCAGATCAATCTTGGAAGCTTTATTCGGTAATACCTCGAGACTATTGTGACAATTATGCTCTATGTGGTGCAAACGGAATATGTTCCATCAGTAATTCACCAGTTTGCAAGTGTTTGGATGGTTTTAAACCAAAGTCAGCTCAAAGCTGGAACTCGATAGACTGGTCACTCGGATGCATACGCAATGAGGCTCTAGACTGCCAGAGGAAACATGATTTTATGAAAATTTCAGGCTTGAAACTGCCCGATACTCCGTATTCTTGGGTGAACACAAATATGAATCTCGAGGAATGCAGAGAGACGTGCTTGAAGAATTGTTCTTGTATTGCCTATGCAAACTCAGATATTAGCCGACGAGGCAGTGGATGTATCCTTTGGTTTAGAGACTTGATTGATATCAGAGAGCTTACTGAGGGTGGGCAAGATCTTTATATAAGAATACTAGCTTCAAACAGAGGTATGCCATTTGGTTGCAGTGGCTCGGAAGACTTTATATAGCGTCAACATGCATTTCTTGTTGGTTTTACTGATCAAAATTGAACCTTTGTGACAGCTTACAAACCTCCAGTGAAAATACCAGTGGTGATTGTGGCTTCCATTGCTGGGTTCTGCGGAGTGCTTCTTGTGAGTTACTGTGTTTGCAGGTGGAAGATGAAATCTAAAGGTAAATTTTCGAGATTTGCCTATCCCCTTGAAATGCAAAGTTGGATTTAAGTATAACAATCTCCAACTATATTATTGAAACAGAGGAAAATGGAGGAGACAACATCAGTGAAGGGGCAAATGAAGATTTGGATCTACCCTTATTTAACTTGGCTACCATATCTCTGGCCACAGAGAATTTTTCTGTAAACTTGAAAGTCGGTGAGGGAGGATTTGGACCTGTCTACAAGGTAAGCTCAACATGATCCCAAGAAGAATATTAGCCTTTTATTGTACTTGGTAAATGGATCAAGTAGAGCTAAAAAATTTAATTTTCTTGGAGAAAACATTGGTTTTCTAACAATAAATAACATTCAGGGCACACTAGAAGACGGTCAAAACATCGGTGTGAAGACATTGTCAAAGTATTCTGGACAAGGACCAAATGAGTTCAAGAATGAAGTTAAACTGATAGCAAAACTACAACACAGAAATCTTGTTAACCTTCTTGGATGTTGCGTTGAAGGCGAAGAGAAAATATTGGTTTACGAATACATGCCCAATGGAAGTCTGGATTCGTTTATCTTTGGTTCGTATTCTGAAAATATTCTTCAGCAATTTACTTGAGCTAATGAATCTGGATCATTTTCTTGGACAAAAATTAACTTATTCTTGTTTTGTCAGATCAAAAAAGGGCGAAACTATTAGATTGGTCGAAGCGCTTCAATATCATTTGTGGAGTTGCTCGGGGACTTCTCTACCTTCATCAAGATTCCAGGTTGAAAATTATTCATAGAGATCTCAAAACGAGTAATGTGTTACTTGACAAAGAGATGAATCCAAAAATCTCCGATTTTGGGATGGCAAGAACTGTTGTAGGCGATCAAAGTGGAGAAAAAACAAAGAGAATTGTGGGAACATGGTATGTCCAAACAAAACTTTTATATGCACATCTACTACAACTGCAATGTTTTCATTGCAATCTTACGCAATAGTTCATTTTTTGCTTGACAGTGGTTATATGGCCCCGGAATATGCTTTCTATGGGTTGTTTTCCGTAAAATCCGATGTTTTTAGCTTTGGCATTCTACTACTGGAGGTTGTTAGTGGAAAGAAGAATCGTGGGTTTGATCATCCACAGAACCAAAATCTTATTGGATATGTAAGTTTTGAACAACTGTGGTGTAAAATTTCTTCCCGTGTTCGATTTGAGTTACATTTGTTTTGAAGCAGGCGTGGAGATTGTGGACAGAAAGCAGGCCACTTGATTTGATTGATTCATTGTTGGACGATACAGGCATTCGACCCGAGATGTTAAGATGCATCCACATAGGTCTCTTGTGTGTGCAGCAATCTCCAGAAGATAGGCCAACAATGTTATCAGTGGTTTTGATGTTAAATGGAGAAAGTACATTGCCTCAGCCAAAACACCCTGGTTTTCTGATGGATTTGATTCCAGGTGAAACCTGTCCTCCATCCAGCTACAATGAACCTGGCTCAGCCAATTATTCTTCTATTACGTTGTTAGAGGCTCGATGACCATATCATTCCCATGGGAGATCCGGTGAATCACTGCCATCTTTGATTCACAGGGTTGTCATCATTTCACACAATTTTTTTTAAAATTATTATTATTATTATTATTATTATTATTATTATTTTATATATATATATCATGTTTGAAATTATTTAAAATCTTATTCATTCTATCTAAGATCATGCTACGTGTATCGAATTTTTTACCGAATCTTTTATCTACTACTCATAATGGGGATGTGGACTATATTGTCGGAAATTTTAAATACACGCTGGCTCGCACATTATGTGAAGGGGGTAATCCATTATGTACAAATAGATTAACCCTT
>CAIGRP010078064.1:0-34371 GCA_903798385.1 Fraxinus cuspidata
TTTTTAATATTATATAATTAAATATCAATAAACAATCTTGTTATCGCTATCATTGACAGTCAACGGTCAACGATCGCCATAACTCACTCGAATTACTAAATCTATAACTGCTTATAAGTCGTTATTTGCATTCAAAATTATATTAACTCGTTTTAAACAGGTATCTTTAGCCTTTTTTATTTAGGGGTTGTTTGGAAAGTTTTTTTTTATAAAAGTTTTAGCATATTTTGATAAAATTTAATGAAATATGTGATTGAAATGTCGATAAAAATTATGGATTATATAAATGTGTAATTGATGAAAAAACTTTGATTGCAAAATGATTGACCTGATAGAAATCTATAGACAAATTTAGAAAAATAGATAAAAATTAAACTGTTTATAAACGACTTCTCAGCATGTGTAAATAAATTTAATTGCAACTATCAAGAAAATATCCAAGTACATATTTTGCCCAAGAAACGATAAGATCATAATATTCATGTACTCAATTGTTTTCAACTTTTGGTTAAATGTTGTTTTATCCTTTTCCTTTTCATTTCTTTCTTCATTTTTATAGTGACCGAGTAATTTGAAGTACACTTTAAGGGGCTTTTAAGCACATTCAAACTCATTGTTGGTGGCGGAGTTAGAATTTTGAGTTGACGACGGACAAAAAAATTATGTGAAATAGACAAATTATGCAAATAATACTAAATGTTGGGATTGAAAAACCCGATGTTAAAGATTGTGTATGTATTAACCATAAACATTAAAGGTTAAGACTAACTATGCAACAAAAAAAAAGTAAAAAATATTGGGGATTACGAAAATCAAACAATCAAATTCATGTTATTTGCAGTTACGAAGTAGAACTTTTACCACTAGGCTATACGCTTTAGGCTTGTTTGACAACCATTATTGTTAAAAAAAAGAGTTTTGAATAAAAATTTTAAAATAATGTGCGGTTAAAATTGTTGTTGTTGTTGTTGTTGTTAACGGCGCTTGCATTTTATAGTAATTTTTTTTTCAAAATCTTAAGAAAATTTCTACTGGAGAAAAGAATAAATTAATAACCATCGATTTTCAATAATAATGATTTGCTTGATGCGTTCTCAGTAAGAGTATTCTAATCGAAATAAATAAAAGATCGTGGAATACAAATCATTTGACATGACAGTATATAGATTTTTCAAAAGAGGAAATTAAGTGGTTAATAATCATATATACACAAAATTAAATAGTAGTTGACGATGTATTAGGTCGTGTTTGACATATATCGAGTGGCACTTGTCACTGTATTTAACCACATATTTCATCAATTTTTATTAAAATTTACTAAAATCTCTAATTTTTAGATACGCCAAACAAGGGCTAATTCACAAGACCTCTCTAAAATTCAATGCAAAAATATTTTTCGTCAAAACTTATTTATTTGGCATGACTTAAAATTCGATAAAATTTTGAATTAAAGTCAACATTCAATTTTAACTATACATTTCATAGAATTCACAACTTTTATCAAATTTTCAATAACACATTTCATCAATTTTTATTAAAATTCACTAACAATATGATTTTTATCTACGACAAAGACTTAATATAAAAACGAGGCAGTCGCAAGACGAATTAATTAGCATTTATATATGCAAAAATGACAAGAGGAGAAATAAAAATAAAATAAAATAAAATTTAAAGAACATGTTGATTGTGAAATTAAAAATAAATAATGATACTACTAGACTTTATTGAAAATTCCTTTTTTTGTACCAATTATCAGCGTTAAATTCAATAATCATACTGACTTTATTGAAAATTCCTTTTTTTTGTACCAATTATCAGTGTTAAATTCTCCTTTACTAAGAATATTGGTAATATTATCCAATCAGATCGTTACACATGTCAGTTGCAAGACCGGAAGAATAAAAGAAATCACGAGATTGAAGTGTACCCATGTGCAAAAAAATCCCTATTATTTTCGCTTGAATCCGCGCGTGAGATTTGAGAAGGGGGCGCGATTTGTGGGATCAATCTACAGGAACCCAAGAGTGAAAAAGCACGCAATTTTTACGAATCTGAAGAAAATAGAGAATCCGAGTACTATATATCACAATTTACAATGCGATTGGAATAACAAATAAATTGTTTTCAGAAAATGGAAATTGTTGATAATTGATTAAAATTGTTGTGGAAAAAGGGGAAAATCGGAATTGGAGAAGGACCTGGTAGAGAAAGAAGAAAATTTGGAAAATGAAGGGCGGGTACGGTGGTTCATCGTACTCCTTTGCAACAAAGAGACGATGGAAAGGTCTGGTTATGGCTGTTCTCGGTCTCGTGTTTCTTTCCATGCTGGTTTCGCTAATTTTCTTGCTCGGACTCCATAATGGTTTTCTCTCATCGGCTGGTAATGCATTTTCCGATTAATTGCTTAGTTCGTTTTTTCGATTTTGATAACTGCCTTGTGCTTGTTTAAGATGAGATCTCTTATCGAAACTGTGAATCTACTTGTCTGCATTTCATTGCTCTACTGTAATAGTTCACAATTGGGCAGGGACTCTTCGTTTTGCCCAATTCGATTTGCTTATTCTCGTAACATGCCAGATCGATGTTGAGGCTAATGTTGAATCTATAATGAAGTATTTTGATGCCATTTTACTTACAATTTCTTTTGTGAAATCTACATATCTTTAATTTGTTTGCGTATATCTGTTTTCCCGTTGAGATTCCATAAGATACAGAGATGATGGCTTCATTAAGCATTTCAATCCAGATCTTCGAAGTTATTATGTTGTATTTGATTTTCACAAGATGAATATTAGACAGAGCGGATTTACAATATGTTCCCATGCCCCTAGAAAACCATTGCCCATCTGTCTTTGTGAGTGCGCATAAACAACTATGGTGCCATTTGCCTGTGTTTTCCACTTCAT
The DNA here is from genome assembly GCA_903798385.1 of Fraxinus cuspidata. Lineage (NCBI taxonomy): Eukaryota > Viridiplantae > Streptophyta > Magnoliopsida > Lamiales > Oleaceae > Fraxinus > Fraxinus cuspidata. Next base: position 2,910 of record CAIGRP010078064.1, read on the forward strand.
CATTTCAACAGGGAATAACATATGTAATGACTTTTTGTCTCATATTTTTTCAGGATATGCTACTGAGCAACCTAATTCAGCCACAGTAAGGATTTGCAGCATTTAATTAAATGATATTGGAGAGGGTTCTTTTAGTTATGTTATTTGCATATTGATTTTTTTTCTTTCTATTTGGATGCTTCTTGCTGGATTCAGAATCATTTAAGAGTCTATGATCAACACAGCAGTGCTGACACCAGAAACCAATCAAAGGTGTGGAAACTAGGATTTTGTGAATGGAAGAATTTATATCTTTTGGCAATCATTCGAATTCGGAGTGGCAAAGGGTGCATACATTCAGATACACCTGCATTATATCCACAAGCATGCATATAGAGTGTGACAGGAACTGATACTTCATTCATATTTGCTTTGTGACATGCTAGATTACTTTCTAAATACATCTTATTCTTTCTTTTTCTTTTTGGTCTTTGTTTGCAGAGAAACCAGTCAACACATGTGGATGACCTTATAAGAAGATTGGTTCCAACTCGTCCGAAGGTTCATTGCATATGCTCTGAGTGTTAATACTCGACGTTTTTGCATTATGAGTCCCTTTTTTGTCGATTTAAGAATATTTTTGGAGTAGTTACTAGTCAATGTCTCACTGATAGTTGTCTCTAATGGAAGCACCATTGTCACCAACTGCCACTGTATCTATAACACAAATGGAGGGAGAATATCCTTGTAGAGCTGAATCAAACCACTCATTTCTGTATGATGCAAAAGGCTATATATGTTGAGGTTAGAACTTTGTTATTAAAGAAAAAAGGAAAAACAAATGGAAATATAATGGAAAAGGAAAGCTAACTGGATAATGTTAAAAGTTGTGGCATCTGTATCCACGAGTAACATAACGTTTTAATGACCGCAATAAACTAAGCCTTATTCTCGACGAATTTGGAGTAAGCCACACAAATCATTTTTGCCATTTACTTCGAACCATCCTTACATTTAATAGAAGATCCAATGCAATCAAATCCTTCAGTTACTTCAAGCCATGTTAATTTCGTTTGATCTCTCGCTCTTTTATCCCATTTCACTGGAACTGCACCTTTTCTTATGAATTAGAGCTTCCCTACGTGGATACAAGATGTTCCCCAACCATACAAGTCATTCTTCTGCAATCCATCATCTGCTACCTCTTCTCCTTAATTTATATTCTCATTTTTTCATCTTACCAATTACAGTATAGCTGCGGATACATTTTAACATCTATATTTCTGCTATATTCATTTTATGGGTGTACTGTTCATAATAGACTAATGACATTAAGCTGAATTTGTACATACAAGTGCACCCTTTTGGTGCATTTTAAAGAAATCTTTTACCAAGCTAACGTAGAGTTGACTTATATATGTAAATAAAGGATGGAAAATGGATAGATTGAGTCAGGCTAATGGGATGAAGAGGCTACCTTAAGTTCTGCCCCCAAAGCAAGGAAAGTGGTAATATGGCAAGATTTTTCTCCTTAAGGCAGGCCTTGGACGATTATGTATTGAGGTTCACCTTAAATGCTTTTTAATGCTCCATTGTTGAGGCATTTATATCACAATATCGGCTGAAGAAAGGGAATTAAAGTACTGAGAAAAGGATGTACAACAGAAGATTAGAGATGACCTTGTTTTTTGCTGATAGAATGCACTTCAATTGTTTTCTAGACCGTTTCCCTTAAATTTGGAAATTGTAACTTCTTTAGGATTATCATATACATGCTTAGTTGACAACTTGGGCTATTGTACACTCACTCTGGATTATTTTTTACTTATTTTTGGTTGGCAAATAATTGTATTTGTGATGTCATATGTGCTAAGCTTTTTGATTCATTTTATATTTTATTTTTTCTAAGCATTCACAACTTTGTGCATGAAAACAAACAAGCTCAGGCATTTTAACTTGCCTCGTGAAAGGTGTGAAATAAGAACACTTCACCATCACAACTTGTCTTCTAATGTAGTTAGGACAATCTAATCTAGTCCCAGAGACTCTGGAAAAGCAGTTGATGTGAAAGTCCTCTGCAATCATTATGACGGAAGTATAAGACTGTTGAATTATTTAAACCCTAACAACTACAGTGTAACTAGAATTTCCGATAGAAGTTAAGAGTCTTTAATCAAGTCTCTGCAATGCTCTTTATGAGGCAACCATCTGTTTTCCTCCTTTTTACTCCCGAGGGTAAGTAACCATCAGGAGAGGCCTTATTATCTCTTTTTTGTTTAATTTTTTTTTAACTTTACTTCCCAAACTACGTATTCCTTTTGTTTCAAAATGAATGTATAGGTTTGACTAAGCATATTTATTTAGGTGTGGGTAAGACTTTCATTACTTAAAGTTTTCACCTGAGTCACGTGATGCATAACTAAGTAAGATTTTAATTTCTGTCCGTATCTTCTACCAAATCCAGTCTAATGGTTACGCTACCACCATCACTCCAAATGATCACAGGGGATCCCGAGGTGAAGCCAAAAAAGAAAAGAAGAAATTCAATTGATAAGAGAAAAAATATCTAATGCTGCCATAAATACCTCATACACCATCAATCACCAATCAACGTTTCAAATCTATGATGCCATCACCTCGAACACCATATCTTCCTTTTAGCTCCAATCTCACTACAGTATCTGGGGTCACCCATTCCCTCCTTTGCTTGTTGACAATTTATTTTTCTGGAGTGGTCCTGTTGATTATGAGGTTTTCTGGAAGTCATTGCGGCTTTTTTATTCTCTCATTTGGGGTTATCTGGTTTATGTTAAGGAGATGACAGGCAGCGGTTTTGGAGTTGCACATGTAGTGATGTATATTTTTCTCTCTTCCTGAAGGTCATCCGTAAATTTAGTGCTAGATATCAAGACAATAGTAGAGTTAGACGTAGAATATTCAAAAAGGTAAGGAATCAAGTGGAACCCCTCCTCTTCCTTAATGTATACCTTGTTATGGTATTTAGTGTTACTTTGACTATTTGTCTGAGGACAATTTTAGACTGCTAAAGCCATTAGTTCAAATGGAGATAGTGATACTATAATAGAGAGAATAAACTGTGCCCCATAGTTGTAGCCTATTATCGGTGAATATGGACAGATCAGCTTCGTTAAAATCTGTCTATACATTGTAGCCCATTTGTTTCCTTCAATAATAAAATCTTCTTCCCGTGTGGCTTGAATGTTTGTACGAAATTGTTAGGAAATTTTTCCCCTGGTCTTTATTTTGTTTCTTTTTTTTGGTGGTTTGAAGCACTTGTTCTGTACATCCACGTGAATATGGAGTGTGCCCTTTTGGCATCTTAAAAATACTTGTTAATAGGAAAAGGTGAAAATAAATTGTACGCCTTATTTTGGAGGCTGTAAGTGCTTTGACCTAGAGTTGTACTCATCATCGCTTTTTCTACTTAATTGGGTTGGCGAAGTACTACTTTTAGCACATGGATAATCTTATAAGCATGGGGTTTGGCATTGTTTGATTATAAAATTACCTGCAATCTCATTTAATGTTTGTGTATATTTTGGCAGAATGTGGGGGAGAATCCTGTCATGGAAGCTGAGAATGAAACTTATGGTGGGGTACCCATGCTCAATTAACTGAAAAAATTCTCTCTCAAACGCGCACACAACTTTGTGTTATAGTACTCTCTAGAAAGTGTAGGACTTGTATGGTTTCTTTCATCAAATTTCTTTTCTTTAAAATGTTAACAGGCCTCCCTATTCTTGCTGATTCGCCAAAACTACAGCAGAAAAATGTATGTATGTCAAAGTTTTGCTCAAATTTAGACCCTACACTGTCTAAACTGTCCAAATTGTTGCCATTGGATTGACAAGCATGATTAACTATAAATTATACTGCAGAATACTGGACTTGTTACAGATGATGCTGGTAAGAATTTTAGAGGCGCTGATGAAAGTGAAATGCTGTGTGAATTGAAATATGGGAGTTACTGTTTATGGCGCCGAGAACATAGGGAAAAAATGAAAGACGCTGTAGTGAAGAAGATGAAGGACTTACTTTATGTCGCCCGTGCTTATTATCCAAGCATTGCAAAACTTCCAGCGTTTGACAAGTTGTCACATGAAATGAAGCAAAATATTCAGGATTTTGAACGTGTTTTTAGTGAGGCTACGACAGATAAAGATCTTCCTCTTCAGTACGTTCAAATTTCTGCCTTCAATTGTAACATATATACGTTTCATTTCTCTATTATTTAGTCAAATAACAAGGAAAAATGGCACAAGTTCACTCTCTAAGTTATTTGAAGAATTGACCAATCAAGTTCTACTACTAATGAATCCATTTTTCTTGCTTTTTATTGCCTTGCATTCTTTCTTTTAATAACTTTGTATGTGCAATAAATTTTGGTTTTTACTGTTCGTGAACTGTTGATTGATTTGGCTATCAGATTGCCAATCAAGATGCTATTGCCTATTGGGTGGTTCATTGCTACTTATTGCATTTCAATTGGATTTGACTCAGCTCAGTGAGTCTTTGGCATACTGCTGGGTCATTTACAGGATTAAATGTTATTCCCACTTTGCTCTATTAGAACTTAGACACATCAAAGGTTCAAAATGAGTGGGTCAGTTCTAATATATGAAATTTGAAGGAGTTTTTGAATCAGTCGAAGGTTATGGCTGGTGGAGCAGGCTGGTATATGAAATTTAGTACTTGTTTCTGGATTATCTAAAATGATTGTGGTATAATATGCAATTGTTCAGTCTCTGCTCTCTTAAGAATATCCATAGGTTGATAAGCTCCAACATCTAATTGCATCCCTTGGGAATGAACCCTTGCATGTCCCCATAGTTCATCACTTAAAAGACCACACATTTTTGTGCAGAGTGTTTTGACAGTAACTCTTGTCATTTGCTCCTCCAATCTGGATATTTCTCTTAGCCAAGATTATTGAAGGATTTAGAGAACTCTTTGAGATTCTCATCTGTGCGCGTGTCTTTTTACTTCCCACTCAAGAAATCATGGTTTCTTCCTTTATTTCAAATCATAGCTCTCAAATTAAATTTGTTCAAATTATACTAAAATACCTGGAAGACTAAGCATCTATTTATTGCCTATGCTATCAGGATCGAGAAGAAGCTAGCTAAGATGGAGGCAGCAATAGCCAGAGCAAAGTCATGCCCTGTGGACTGTAATAATGTTGATAAGAAATTAAGACAACTAGTCGATCTGACGGAGGATGAAGCTAATTTCCACAGGAAGCAAAGTGCCTTCCTCCACCAACTTGCAGTTCAAACCATGCCAAAGAGTCTCCATTGTCTCTCCATGCGGTTAACTGTAGAGTATTTTAGAACTTCACTTGATTTGGAGCAGTCATTGTCTGAGAAAATTTTAAATCCAGACTTGCACCACTATGTTATATTCTCCAGGAATCTACTTGCTTCATCTGTTGCAATCAACTCGACTGTACAAAATACAGAAGTATGGATTGTATATCTTATTACTTCTTTCTTCTTGAAAGAAAAATCTTTTGGCAGTACCAGAATTAATGTCAAATGCATTGATGATATTTCTTTCATTTTTCAGGAAAGTGAGAAACAGGTTTTTCATGTCCTGACAGACAGGGAAAATTACTTTGCTATGAAATTATGGTTTTTCATAAACAAGTATCGGGAAGCCACAGTTCAAGTTTTGAATATTGAAGATCTTAAGTTGAATAATCACTATAAGTTGGCTCCATTGCATCTATCGTTGCCTGAAGAATTTCGCGTTTCTTTTCTTAGAGTTGACAGACTCTCTAGTTATCAGATTAGAACGGAGTACCTATCAATATTTTCACATTCCCATTATCTCCTTCCTAAGATATTTCCAACTTTGAAGAAAGTCGTGGTTTTGGGCGATGACATCCTCACTCAAAGGGACTTATCAGACCTTTGGATCCTTGACATGGGTGGAAAAGTGAATGGTGCTGTGCAGTTCTGCGCAGTGAAGTTGGGGCAGCTGAAAACTTATTTGCCTAGGAACAGTTTCTCTGAAAATTCTTGTGCTTGGATGTCTGGAGTAAACATTATTGATTTATCCAGATGGAGGGAACATAATATCACTGAAACATTCCAGAGGTTGGTGCAAGAGGTGAGTGATGTCTGTTTTAGTTAACACTTTTTTTTTTTCAGGTTATTCTTTATGCCTTCTCAGTTTCAATAGGTGCTCAAGTAGTCAAGGGACCATCCAATCATAAGTTTCTCATTGTCCCATTAAAAATTTCATGGTTTGAATCTTAACAGCATATAGCTGCATAACTTTCTCTTATTCCTATTTAATATGGGTTGCAAGATTTTACAAAGTCGATAGCTTTCGAATGAAAAGCGAAAATTCAACTTGAGATAAATAGACACAAATAAGAAATGGGGAGGAGGGAGAAGAAAGAACAAAGAAGAAAAGAAAGTAAAAAAGTTCAAAACCAATCATCATGGCAGGTGACTTGTTCATATAAGGATGGCAGTTTGTGGGAAGGAAGATATTGAGTTGGTGTTGGTTGTCATGATGCTTGTAGACGAAGGTTTTAATGGGTATGCACTAGCTAGTGTCAGATATATGCAAACAAGAAGATATTGGATATTTCTACTTCGTTTTTGTGTTGAGTAGAATGGTATACTCTTCAACTTTTAAGTTTGTAATTCCTAAAAATTTTCTTATAAAAAGGGGGTTACTTTGTATCTTACTCATGACTGGGGTAAGTTAGCAGTAGCCCATAAAACGACAAGACCTTGTACTCTGTGGCTCTTGAATCAATACTACGTATACCTCTAGAGATTTCAGCTTTGTAGATGGGATTCGTTTTTTCACAATCAATCATGCTACATGACATGTACGTTATGGTTGATATTTTCCTTCCATTATTCTATATGGCACCGTCTTATTCTTTGATTTCCCCATCAATCTTTCACATCACTGCCTAAATTGTGCCACATAGGGGGGGACGTCAACCATGTGTTAAGGCAAGATGTACATCTAGCATTATTGTTTCACAATTGGTGGAATTATCTCATCCTAAATGATGATGGATCTTTGACTCTGAACATTCTTCCTGTTAACTTTCTAATTCACTTCATCAGAATAAATTATATCATTTCAGCAAAGCAAGCAGCCTGCTTTGTGGTATTCTAATCAACAGAATCCCTCACGTCAAATAGTAACAGCTAATGGAGATGGTAATCATTGTGAGACTCGGCCTCTTTATAGTAGGTCTGGTTCCAGTCTCCAGATATCTAGCTAGACTTCCAGATCTGTAGGTAAATTAATTTACTAATCGCAAACTACATCTGACCCTGCTAGAAGCCATAAAATTGTGAAACGTGTAGCCCTCTAGATTACATTCAATTTAAACTCCAATCTGTCATCTATGTAGGATGTACAATACATATAGGGGAGCAAGCGAACCAAGCCAGCTTGCCAGCTATTCAAGCTCGACTTGTTTATAAATTGCTCCTTGAATGTTTAATTGGCCAACACTGAGCCCATAATTGTACTAAGCCTACTAGGTAATCTTTATATTGTTTTTGATGCATTATTAAATACATCTAACAAAGGTTTGGTAACAGTTGTGGAGCAAGATTGCTTTGACCATAGGCACCTTGCAAAGTCTTTAATTGATATGAAGCTTATAAACTCATCGTCTTATTACACATTTTTTTGTTGCTGTTTTGTCTTTTTGATATTCACTATTTCGCACGTTTGCAACAGCTTTTTCATTATTCTTTTGAATTCATCTTCAAGTTGGTTGATTTGTGTTGATGATTCTTTGTATTGGCAGAATTAAGTTTTCAAAATCTGATGCTTGGAACTTGGAATAAATGTTTAAGCTTGAGCGTAAACTGAGCTCATTTAATAAATGAGCAAGGCTCTAATATAGTTGAGCTTGAATGTTAGAAATAGTAATGGAAACAGTGTGGGTCCTGTTTTGTCTCAACGCAGCACATCCAGCTTGCTCTTTGCCGGCACTTCTGAGTTCTCCCTGATGTGTATTATATACTTAAATAAACACACACACCCATAACATGGGTGGGGAACCAAATCAACTCCTCGAGTCGAATCCAATGACCAAAAATTTTTTATTCTTATAAACCTGTTTAGTTATTAACAAACCTGTATATTTTTCTGAATGGTACATAAATTGTCAAGAATAAAATTGAGAAGTTTAAAAAATTTCATTTAACTTGTTCTACTGTCACTAGTCGAACTTGTTTTTGGTGTCTCGGTTGAATGGTCCCTGCACTTGTACATATTTTGGTTGATTTATCTTTTATTTGATATTATAGATGGTTCCTGCTGTTGTCTGCCTACCCATTTTCTGACCATTACTTTCTTTTACAACGTGAAGAACAGATGAGCACAGGAGGATTATCCGAAACTACTGCACTAAGTGCAAGTATGCTCATCTTTCAAGGTCTAGTTTATGCTCTTGATGACAGTTGGATGTTATCGGGCCTGGGCCTTAATTATGGTCACGAAGACGATGCCCTAAGGACAGCAGCAGTGTTGCATTTTAACGGAAACATGAAACCATGGCTCGAGCTTGGCATTCCTAAATACAAAAGTTCTTGGAGGAAGTTTCTGAACCTACAAAATCAGTTCTTGAGTGATTGCAATGTAAATCCTTAGATGCTAAATCACCATGTGTCTAAAGTTGCAGCATATGGGATATACAAAGCAGGAAGATGTTGTTCCCTTATATGCACTGCTCAAACGATTCTTTATTCAAGCTGAGGTAATCATGGCAAGTACTAGCCACAATGAATTTGTCATATTTCGAATTCGTGGGCGATAAAAGAGGAAAAACCATTCTTAATTTCGGCAGGCTGGAGCGTAGGAGAATTCTTGCAGTAGTCAAAGTTGCTAGGATTGGAAAACGTTTTATGAAGTTAGACGTATCTTTCTGTCTCTGATGCATTTGGAAAACGCATCGAGTAAGGGTAGTGTTTACCTATACTAAATGTAGAGAAGTAATGACAGTAGATTTTGTAGACAAATTTTTTCGTGTTTACTTCTTGAAGGATTAGTTGTCATTTGTGAAACAAGAACTCGAGGAGAAAATTTAATTGTTCAGTTCCCATAGAGCATTTTTTCTTTTTTCTATTTTTGTGGTATTGTTCTGTAGCAATTGAGACTTGTACGAGCATAATATTTTTACTTCTTCAAGTCACTTTTTCAGCAAAGATGAGTACTCGCTGATTTTTTATTGACTCGGGGTTCTTTGTACGAGTTTAAGATCTTGTTTGATGTAGAAATTTTTTTAGAAATTTAGAATCTAGCTAAGTGGCATGTAATTTAACATTTTACTTTTAACAAAAAACTTCTTGAGCAAGAAATTTTCTAAGTTACGAGTTCCGTTCAAAGTTATTAGATAAAGTTTGAACGGAAATATATGAGTTAAATTTTTTTTTAACCATGGGCTAATTATTTTATGACGTTTTTACACATTATTTACTCAACAATTCACCAAAAATGGTCCCTATTCAAATATCTTGCGATACCTATGATAAGCAAAGGAACTTCTTGTGTGACTGTTTGTTTAGCATGCAGCATCAAACAAGATCGATGAGTTTTAAATAAGAAAGTGAAAAAAAAAAGGAAAAGAAAAAAGAAGAATAGATGAATTCCTGTGTATATGCATCGATAAAGAACTCATAAATACATTAGTAACTGAAAAATCTATTGACGCACGAGTCAAAAATCTGCTAAAATCACTTCCTTTCTAATTACGAATCATAGTCTTTTCTCTCCACCATCTGCAATTTCACTTCTTCAGCATGAAATCAGACAAGCTGATCGAGCTATAAGGCTTTTATCTTGTGTAATAGTCGTATAGTAAACTCGAGTTAATTAACGACGTGGCGAGGTTGAGGATTCAAACATCTGGTTAAGGAGGATTACCAAAGCCATGGCAAGTGCTAAATCAAATTCCGAATGTACAATGAGACGAAAAACGTCCATTCCGAAAGCAACGCCTCTCACGGAGGCCTCCTTCCGTTTTATCTCAGCCATTAGCCGTCGCTTATTGTCGTACACCGCACAGCACCGTTGCTTGTACGATCCTTCGATCTCGTAAAGTACTTTGTTTCTCTTTTCCGATGAGATTGTTTCCCTGCAGCTTCCTGAAGTCACGAGAGCTAGGGATTTGCTAGGAAGCAAATTCACCTGTTTCCTCACCGTATACCTAGGGTTTATCTCCTTCTCTCCTTCGAACACCAACCAGCTGTCTCCCAAGCTCAATCTCTATCATTTTGCAATAAAAATTAATCAGAAATAAGTCGGATCGTTTTGAAAACGAATCGCCGAAGTGTGTGTGTGTGTGTGTGTTTGTGTATAGGTATACCTTGCGGCGGATGGTGAAAAGAGAATTGCCGGAGGCGTCCATGAGAACAATCTCTCCTTTGTTGCCGGCGATGTAATTGTCGACGCGAAAGACGAGGTTTCCATTAGAGTCGAACACCGTGAAACCGTCGCAGTTAAAGAGCAGCGATTTCTTCCAGACGGTGAGCACCACCGATTTGGCATCGCCATAGCTGCTATTAATAGGTTTTGGCGGCGGCGATAAGGTGGCGCTACTGGTACTGTTTGGGTATACTTTTGTCATTGATAGAGTTCAGAATGTTTGCCTTCGCCAGGTATATACTGATTGGTCCCAAGTCCCAACCCAGCTTATATATATAGCCTCGATTTGGAAAGAATGTATAAAGATTTTATTTATAAATAAATAAAAATAATTTGATAAAATATTTATTTTTTATTACAATCAAGCTAAACCATGAGCTACTATGCCTCGTACAAAAATATAATAATTTTCTAATATTTAATAATGGAAAATAAAATTTGTGGTGGAGGAGGGGACACGTTTCATTCCAATCCTCTAGATTTTTATAATAAATAATATATTTAAATGGTCAAAATAGAAATAATTAGAAATAGGTGTGGATTGGACTATAGAGGAGGATGAGTGCATCCGTGTGACCCTCACCTAACCTTTCCTTTCCTTCCAATTTTTCCAATTAATAATAATAAGTGCTTGTTTGACCCGTTGTAATGAGTTTTTGGAATAATGTTTGAAATATTGATTTTTTTTAAAGAATGTGTGGTTAAAAAAATTTTATTTTTTTAATTTATGTGTAATATTATTTTATTAGAGAACGTGTGACTGATAAGAAGATGAAGAAAAATAAATTATGATTTTAATATGGACTAAATGGGGGCTAAGAATAAGCCCCTGTTTGTCTCCCGTACCTTCAAAACTTCTTATATATATTCATTTTCAATCATACAATTAAATATTTTATACGTAAATCTAAATTTTTTCCTACTTTTTAACCATGTATTCTCTAAAAAATTCACTATTTAAAATAACATTTTTTAAAAAAATAAAAAAATAGCCACCAAACAAAGGCTAAAGTCGACCTTCTCACCAACTACCTTTCATAAATTAATTAATTTTAATACCACATTATATAGATCCATAAGTTTTTTTAACCACATATTTCATCTCTTTTATTAAAATCTACTAAAAGTCTAATTTTTATTCTTGTGAGCGTATCAAGTTCTTGTTTGAAAGAGATCTCTAAAATAATTTTGTACTTACACACAGAGTTGTTTCTTAAATTTTAACGAAACAAATTCTCTTAAAAATCACTTTTCACGAAAGCTATTGTCAAACAAAGAATTATTTCAAACAAGCTCCAACATGATTTTACGCTCGCGTCAATTATTGTGTTTGGATTAGTATTTCCAATTTTAAATATCTTGAACATTCGAGAAGCACTTAGATAATAAATTCGCCTACAGTTTTTAAATCTTCAATGCCAACATACCTATCCAATCTATAGAAAGTCCTTTGGACAAGCTCCTTTCTTGAAAAACATGTATATAATTTGTCAATACAAATACTTGGAAATGAATTTTAAAAAATGTGAGTCGAGCATGAACCTAACATGATGAATAGTAAAATAATAATGGTATTAAGAAGAAAATTAAAATTTTATCCATTATATCCAAATATGCTCGAGAAAAAAAAGGAAAAATGTAGAGAAAATGCAAGTCGGATTCACTATCCACAGCTGAAAAGCATGTGATGTTGAGACCCCACCATGTGGCTTTCATACTCTACCACTCGTACAATAGCACTATAAAACTCAATATCGTAAGTGCTTTAGTTGAAACAAATTACAATCGCACCCATGTGGCAAAATGTAAAATTAAGTTATTTTCTTTGTATTCACTTGTAGTTACTATATTAATTCTTATCTCACCTAATTGGTAGAGCAATTGTGTGCACGAGTGAAGGCAATTCAATTTCGATTATCTTTGATCAACTTTAAAATCAAACAATTTAACACGATTTGATATTTTTTTCAAACCAAATCATTTTGACAATTCTGTTTGATTTTAAACCACAATTTAACAAAAGAAATAAAATATAAATTCAAAGAATTGTATGAGCACCTTTCATCCTATTTCTTCTCGTAACTGAACGCTTGAGCAGAAGGGTTTGAATGTTTGATGTCAACCTTTTCGGCAAAAGTAACATAATATAACAAATTAAAATATATATAAAGACAAAATGCTTACTATGAAAGGACAATGATTGAGGTTATATAAATATCAAGTTGTTGTTGCTTAAAAAGAAAAAGCTCAAAAGTGCAACATCTTGAACTAAAAAAAAAAAAAAATCTTGTCAATTTTTGTGACTATTGGGTTTTGTTTAATTAGGATGGGCTTTTAGGTTTAATTGAAATGGGTTTTGGGTTTAGTTAAGTTGGGTATAATTCTATTTCATTTTCACTTTGAGGCTTTTGTTTTTTCCTATTAAAAATAGATGCACTTCCAAGCTTAGTCTTAAGTCTCTCAACATTTTCTTTTCTTTCTTAAAAACGATTGGGTAAATTGTTTGGCGGTTTCAAACGGTCTTAACAATTGAAACATAAAGTGAACTATTTCGAAACAGTTTGGTTTGATTAAAAATTCAAATGTAGACTGGTCAACATAGACCAAAACCAATCATTTGGATCGATTTGTTGGCTTGGCGATTTGTTTGTTCCTAGTCGTGTGGGTCAAATGTTAATAGACCATACGGGTGAAGATTGTATGATTCTAGTTGTTAGTTCCAAATTTAACATGACAAAATGGAGAGAGGAATATTGTTGGGCACGTGGGAGGATCTATTATTGGAGGTCACCTGCTTCCGCACTAAATTTTAAATTCAAAATTCTGCACAACATTTTCCAAGATTTTGAGAATTAAAAAAAAAATAATAAAAAAATCCTTAAATAGTTTTCAATTTTGACTACACAACTAAATTTTGTAAAATTTGTCACATCAACTCTTAACATTCTAGCTCCGTCCATGGTTGGGCTAGCTCTCGAAGCCTACAGCTCATGTAATTTTTCATTTTCATCGCTAGTGCGCTCCCATTGAATTGATTATATTCTGATTTTATGTGTTCGTGGTGATTTAATTGAATGAAATTGTTTTGCTTAAACAAAAAGAAGAGAAATCTCTCTCTCTCTCCAAGCATATTTAGGTCAAATAGGGAAGATCTATCTATTTAACCCGACATTGTTAATCACTTCAAGGGTGATCAAATTAAAGTGGGATCATAGTTTTGATCTGCAATTGATGACGCAATTATAACGTTTTAGGTACTTATAGAAGTCTTCCATGGAGACAAACTCATCATCCTTTATCAACTAAGGAATGAGAATAAGACAAATGAAAAAAATTCAAGATGACATGAAATTGTCCGACGATGCACCACCGTCATTGAGTAGATCGAGCATAGAGGTAATGTGTACAATATTCAAGAGCTATGAATTTAGGGAGAAGATGACTCCACTCTACCCGAGGCATGACTACACCAAAGTTATATTTGGATATGTTTAGAGGAAGTTCGACAGCATAGAGAATATTTAGTCGGTTTAGGCAATTAGTTTACTCGGTTTACACCTACTAGAGTGTATGATTCAAACGACAAGCCCTACAAGCATTTCATGCAATATAAATGTCTTTGAATTCTCAAAAACAAAATTAACACATTTCAAACGAATTGAAATTTAAATTCAAAGAATTGCATAAGCTCCTTTCATCCTATTTCTTCAATAAATGAATGCTTAAGCGGAAGGGTTTGATGTCGACCTCTTGGCAAAAGTAGCATAATACAAAAATACTTACGATAAAAGACAGTGATTGAGGTAATATAAAGTGATCAAGTTGTTGTTGCTTAAAAAGAAAAAGCTCAAGAGTACAACATCTTGAACTAAACAAAAAATATAAATGAAAAAATAAATAAAAAATCTTGTCTCAAACTTTCAATTTTGGTGACTATTGGGTTTGGTTTAATTAGGATGGGTTTTTAGGTTTAGTTGGGTTGGGTTGGATTTAATTGGATTTGGTATAGTTCTAATTCATTTTCAGTTTTAGGCTTTTCTTTGTTTTTCTTATAAAAAAATATGGACTTCCAAGCTTAAAGTCTTAGACTCTCAACATTTTCCTTTTTCAAATAAAGATTTGATAAATTGTTTGACGGTTTTAACACTTGAAACATAAAGAGAACTATTTCGAAGCAGTTTGATTTGATTTAAGACTACAATGCATACAGGTCAACGCAGACCAAACTCAACAGTTTTGGACCGATTTGGTGGCTTGTCAATTTGTTTGTTCATAGCTGTGTGGGTCAAATGTTAAGAAGCCATATGGGTGAAGAATCTGAACATTGTATGATTCTAGTTGTTAGTTCCAAATTTAACATGACAAATTGGAGAGAGGAATATTGTTGAGCTATATTTTAAAGCGTGCGGCTGTGTAATTTTTCATTTTCATCCCTGGTATGCTCACATTGAGTTGATTGTATCAACTAAGGAAATGAGAATAAGATTAAAAAAAAAATCGAGATGATATGAAGTTGTATGCGTCTTGGGGACTTCATGATAAGCAAGAAAGCATTACTCCATTGTCATTGAGTAGATCAAACATAGAGGCAATGCGTACAATAGTCAAGAGCTATGAATTTAGGGAGGAGATGACTACACTCTACTTGAGTCATGACTACACCGGAGTTGCATTTGGATATGTCTGAAAGAAGTTTGATAACATTGAAATTTTTTAGTCAGTTTAGGCAATTAATTTACTCGATGTGGACCGACTAGAGAGTATGATTCAAACGACAAGTCCTATAGGCATCTCATGCTATGTAAATATATCGGACTAGGCTAAGATCTAATGAGATAAAGTATTGGACTCTCGAGTTTTATTGTATTCTCCATTTTGAAATGAAGTAAATTATTTCTTTTCTAATCTATAGGTGGAGGTCAAGCTTAATTCCTCTTAGGTGTACATATAATATATTCTATTATTAATAAAACTCACCGCTTCATCTGGTTCAAAGGGAAGAAAAGAAGGGGGGGAAAAAAAACTAAATGTACTACTGGGCTAATGAGCTTGTATGGCCCAGGCCATGTTGGACCCCATCCATACAACTCAGTCCATTTTACATTTGAGCCTACCAACCACGACCACCACCTTTATTGTATTGTAATACAAAAAACACACAAGCCAACTTGTAATTCAAAAACAAGAAACCCCCAAATTTATTTCTCATTAATTACCGAAGAATATCAAATTTAGGACCATTTACACCAAAATTTAAGGATTTGGACAAAAACACAAGATGAACAAAGATTAGGACCATTTGTGTCAATTTCCCTTTATCAAATGACTTACTATAGATGTTTCGTATGTTCTTGCTATCGAGCTTGCTTAACTACTTTGAAAGTTATTGCTAACAAACTCGAAAGATGTACAAAACTTATATAATTATATCTTATTACCCATTTTTGCAACTGACATAAACTTATTTCAAATGCTGTTTTGATCATTATATTAGTGCATTGTAGAGCATTAAATTTTAATACTATGTAATATATTAAATATTAATGACTAGCAATAAAATTTCTTTGCCGCAAAGAGTAATGATACGTATCCCCGTTTGATACGGATTAAAATCAGATTTTTAGTAGATTTTGATAAAAATTAATGAAATGTGTGGTTAAAAAGTTGTGGGCTTCAAGAAATGAGCGGATAAAATTAATAGTTGACTATGACTTAAATTTAAATTAAAATATTGATTTCAATTCGTACCAAACAGGGGCGTAGTATCATCGGTAGGAGGCAGAGTGATCTCCACATCAAACAATTACAATAATTTGAGAGCACGTCATATGATATTTCATATTTTAGTTTTTTGCCTCTATATTTACATTACAATAATTGTTGACAAGGACGAGATTACGTAGAAAAATTTGATTGTTAAGGTTTGCTTGAGGGACTAACTCGAATACAGAGAGGCTTATAGGAGGATGAAAATTAGAGATTTTTATTTTTTATAAAGTTACTTCGAAATGTTTTTTCCTGAATTAAATTATATAGTATAAATTTTCTGTGCAAAATAAGCTTTAATGTCAATAATAATTTTAGAAAACACTATAAAAATAAGCAATTATTGTCTCTAAAAATAAGCTGTGACAGGAATTGAAGAGAGCGAAATGGGTCACAGGTGTTTTTTCTTGGTCAAAAAGGATCTTACGTCAAACTCCTATCCACACATATATATGGAATTATTTGCATTATTTAAGAAAAAGCTGCGGTCATCTAATAATTTGGATCTTTATTGGGCTTGGAGCCCCACTGTCCCCTGACCCGATGGAATGGTGTTCTTTTTCATTGCTTTAACAAGCGTCCGCTCCTCCACAACTTTGCCATCGATACAAATAAAAAAAAAGTTATAATTTTATCGATTTTGTTATTTAATTATTTTTAATATTACATAATAAGAGCCTTGTAATGTAAAAAAAATTTAAAAGTAGGAAAAATTATGAGTTCACGCCTAAAATTATTGAGTGATGATATTTGTAGTTAAAATTATTGATAATCGCTCTACATGACAGTTTGTTTGTTATTTGATGTGTATACCACGTAGGATGATTACTAATAGTTTTCACTATAAATAGCATTATTCAAAATTATTTTATGGAGAGAATTTTTTAGAATGAATTTGTGAATAAAGATTTTTTTTTTTTGGAGGATGCAATGTTAAAAAGTAAGGAAAAATAATTAGTTCATGTCCAAAAAATTATTTTATCTAAAAAATGTAGAATTGAAAATGAGTTGTAAAAACTCTTAACACCAAACATAACTAAATATTTTGTAATATTATTGACTATTTATTAATATTTCAATCATGTTTGGTGTACATCATTGTTTACACTTTGTCACATGACGTTATTTAATTGGACAGTTTTAAAAAAATAGTTATTTCATCCAATTATTTGTTGACAACAATGCAAATGCCAATAAAAGTGTAAAAAATGAGTGTACGAATGACATAACCTTTAATCTTTTAATAGATTCTTGCTTTACAAATGAGCTTTATCGTTTTAAGTAAAATATTATGGCTAAATCGTTTCCTTCCCATGTCGAGTAGTGGGAGAGGTTTTTGAATTTCGATTTCGAGCTTCTTCCATAGACTCTTAATGGGTGTGGTCGAGCTCAGTAACGTTTCTCTCATCTTGAATAAGTTTTGCTGTAAGTCATAACCTCACTTTAAGAAAATGACAGAATTTACACACAATTATTAAAAAAAAAAAAACCTCTTTAACGCACAAAACCGGTAAATTCTGATTTACCGAAGGTAAAAACTGAAAAATAGATAGCTCGAACATGCTAACGTAAGCAGCTGCGCGTGCTAGCCTGTCTGAAAGTTGTAAGACTGACTGTCTGGTAACGTATAATCCAGGAATTCGAATTTTCGAACTAAACTTTTATCAGATCAGCACGTCTTTTCATTCCAAAATATGAATATTTTACTGCTATAAACCCATTTTCATTTTTAAGAGAACAAGACAGAGATATGAAAAGCAAAAGAAGTCTCAGCAGAAAGAGAAAAAGGTTGGTTCTGTTGTAAACCACGAGACCGTTCTAGTATATATATAAGTAAAACTTTTGCTTTTTCTTTGCATTTCCAGTAGGAGTTTTAGATTCTGTTCAAGACTGAACGTGCCAAAGAGAAACAGTGGGATTAGGGTGAGTTATAGGAATATGAAAATGGTATCGGAGGAGTCTGTCAATACGCCGCCGCCGCCGCAGCACCGCCGCTCTCCTGCCACCACCCCTAAGTTCTTTAACTCTTTTGCTAACCGGTATTGGGTTTACTCTTTTTTCGTCATTATCGCTTTGTTTTCACAGTTTTCATTGGGAATTCATAGTTTGATTTTCACTTTCTTTGTAAATACTGAACATCCATTGTTGGCATGTTTGGCATTGTAGATTGGATGATGATGTTAAGCTTAAAAAAATGATACAATCTTGTCCTTAATTTAGAGGTATTCAACTAGCCCGTCCACCAAATTCATGTTTTAGGACCATTTTCGAGCAAGACAAAGCACTCGTAGAAAATTATTAAATATGTTCAAAAGCAATTTCTTAGTCTTCGCCTCAGTTTAAGACTTCAAAAGCTCTCCCAAACGGGCCCTTAGTGAATGATATGTGTAATTTTCGGTGAAGCTTGAATCAAGCTCTTTTGGTGATCAATTCATCTAGAGTTGTTAGAGAAGGATCACTTGCATTCATTTAGCGTTCGATTGTCAAAATCTAAAGATTTGTCCATCTTTACTTGAATCTTATACTTTGGGGAATGTTATAGTTTACATCTAATGGAAAAGTTTTGTATTTTATTTTGTTCTTTTATCGACGTAATGTCTAGACTCTTGATCAAACCCGGAAATTAGTTCCTGAATCATATAATTCCATTTGTGAAAGAACAATGTGGCTCTTGGTTTTTGATGTAATGGTAGATCATCTTGCATCGTAAATAAGAAGTTTTACTATGTGTAGTGTAAAAGTTCTGCAATTTATTTCCAAAATTGTTCGACTATACCACTTCCTATCTGCAGATATGATGGAATTACTTGAGGAAAGAACATATCTGGATTCAAGACATGTTTTTTATTTACTAACGATGTTTCTTATGATTCGGTTTTCTTGCACGCAGCGTTTTCTCGGACGTTGCTTGTGATATTACAATAGTTGTCAATGGAGAATTGTTTCTACTGCACAAGGTAATTACTAATTGTCAAGTCATGGCCAAAGTTTGTACTACTAAAGATCCAAATCAGCATAGCATTTTTTTTCCCTCTTGAGTATCCATGCGCCATCATAGTTCATGTCATGGCTCGTTTTAATAACGCTCGTGTTTTGGAGCAAGAGGATTCGAAAACACATGGTGCTGGGATTTCACGCGAAGTGAAAAATCTTGCATTTTCATACTCACCATATAACTGCAGCTAATTGTATATGTTCTTACAGAAATTTTTGAACTTTGGAGTATCTAAATATTCACAATTTATCAATTTTATTGTGTCATTGCTGGTATACGATAGTTTCCCCTGGTTTCTCTAAGTGGAAAGATCCGAAAGCTGGTGGCAAATGCAAAAGACTCGACTCTGTCAAGATTGGAACTCTCTAACTTGCCAGGAGGACCTCAAACATTTGAACTCGCAGCTAAGTTTTGTTATGGAATGAATTTCGAGATCACAACTGCAAATGTTGCACAACTACGGTGCACTGCAGAGTACTTGGAAATGACTGAAGATTATCGTGAAGAAAACCTTATTTCCCGTACAGAATCTTATCTGAATGAAGTTGTTTACCAAAGTATTGAAAAATCTGTGGAGGTTTTATCTGTCTGCGAGAACTTGCTACCCATTTCTGAGGAAGTGGGAATTCCTGACATCTGTATCGATGCTATTGCGAGGAATGCTTGTAAAGAGCAGTTGGTATCGGGTTTGTCTCGTTTAGATTGTAACAGTGGACTGTTAGAACTCAAAGATAGATGCATTGAGTGGTGGATCGAAGATCTCTCAGTATTGAGGATTGATTTTTATCGTAGAGTGATCTGTGCCCTAGGACATGCTGGTGTTCGAACAGATAGCATTATTGCATCTCTGATGCATTATGCTCAAATATTTCTGAAGGGTATTGGGAAACCCCAAATTTGGAATCCGGCAAGGACAAATACTAGTGTAATCGAAAATGGCCAGAAGACTATTGTTGAAACTCTTGTAACTCTACTACCTAAAGAGAAGGGTACATCTATTCCACTAAATTTTTTATTTGGGATGTTGAGAGTTGCAATCATGGTGGATGCTACCTTAGCCTGCAGGCTCGAGCTTGAAAGACGGATCGCTTGTCGACTGGAAATGGCTCTACTCGATGATCTCCTTGTACCGTCAGTTCAGACAGGTGGCTCATTATTTGATGTTGACACTATCCATCGGATTCTGGTGCACTTCCTGCAACGTATGGAAGAGGAAGAGAATGAAGAATATGGATATGAATCAGAAGACATAAATTCTTCGAGTCATGGGTCAATGTTGAAAGTTGGACGGCTCGTTGATGCATATTTAGCTGAAATTGCTCCGGATCCTTATTTGAGTCTTCAAAAGTTCATCGACATGCTTGATGTACTGCCCGAGTATGCCCGTGTTATAGACGATGGACTATACAGAGCTATTGACATTTATTTGAAGGTAGGTTTCAATTTCTCAAACTTCACATTAAGCACACAAGATTATCTGTCTATTCAATGACATTGTTCTTTGGCTGATTGATCAGGCCCATACCATGCTGAATGAACCCGAGTGTAAGAAACTATGCAAGTTCATAGACTGTCAAAAGCTCTCTCAAGAAGCCTGCAATCACGCTGCACAGAATGATCGTCTCCCAGTCCACATGATTGTCCAAGTTCTCTACTTCGAGCAGCTCCGTTTGAAGAATGCTTTGTCGGGGAATTCTGGAGATAGATTATTATCACAAAAAATTAGCAGTGGGGTTCCAAGTGCAGCCATGTCACCCCGTGATACTTATGCTTCATTGAGAAGAGAAAATAGAGAACTGAAGCTCGAGATATCAAGAATGCGAGTAAGGCTCAGTGATCTCGAGAAGGAACAAGTGGTTATGAAACAAGGGATGATGGATAAGTCGAACCACGGAAGGACTTTGTTAACTTCCATATCGAAGGGGATTGGGAGAATCGGTATATTTGGAGGGCAAGCTGGCAGAAAACAACACAAGTCAGGAAGGAAGTCGAGGGCACCAGAAGGAAAAACCGGCAGGAGTAGGAGGTATTCTGTTTCCTAAGCTAGACGATCATAAATTGTTAACATATGTAACTTGGAAATTCAGTACTGAATTTCGACTAATGGGTCGAGAGCTTTATGACACAACCCGGAGTTACGATGTTTCATATTCGAGTTGGATTCTGTACAAGGACATAGCACCATCTCGGGGCACTGCTCAATCATTGTAAAAAAGATTGGTCTTGTACACATGTTTTGGAACGTCATAACTAACAAGATTTTTAAGGGAAAAACGACGGAAATACTTTTTAAAGCTATAGCAAAAAGCTTAGTTTATCTTTGCTTCAAAGGAAGATTCAGAAGTGGGCTCCATTTCATGAAAGAAAAATTATCATCATAATGCATATCATGATGATGGAGCCTTTGAAGCTTGGACATGCACCATTTCACCCTGCTATCTTGAATCAGAAATTTTGAATTGTATGAGCAAAAGACGTGCAACACTAGGAATAATTGGGATAATGATGTCAAGATCTTGGACCTTTGAATAGATAGTTGGAGCTGTTAAAAATCATGATTTCAGACGGGGCAAAACTCTCGTCAAACTGTAACTTGTCACATCATTAGAATATCGAGTCTAAATTTTAGGGATGAGACGCTAGTGCAAGAACTCCAATTCTCATTAAGAGGTCGCACAAGTCAACGAATATTTTGCTCCTTAAGCTTCTATTATTCTCAAGTCCCTTTCCTATCTAATAATAAATAATATAATAAAGACAAGTAAAGAAGTGTCATAAAACTCCTACAATAGTAGATGGATGTGTGGTGGCAAGTGAGATTTGAGAATAGGAAAGTAGTGGTACGGATGGCTATTATCCCTGAGCCAGGCCAAGGCCGAGACGCTGAAAAACTTGACCACATCCAGCCTTTGGCTCGACATGTGTGCCCAGCAATTGTGCGTTAGCGTGGCTAACCATAGTCAAATCTCTTTGGTCAAACAAAAATTGTATTTATCCTTCCTAAAGCCCTCGTTCATTCTGCACTAATAATTTGCCCAGTTAGTCCTCCAAGGCCTACATAACTTAATTTTCTCTCTTGAAATATATGTGTCAATGGATTAATTTGATCAAATTGAGATAGGTATTCACTTTTATGGTTCATATTCCGAATTAAGTTCGTCCATATAATAATCAGATGAATTGCGTTGTAGACATAAAAATCTTTAAGTAAATATTTGTTTTTAAATGAGTTCGAACTTGTTATTTATTTCTTACTTATAAGTAGTGAAACATCAGTTATTCTGATATCTGAAGTTATATTGTCATATCATTTTCTTTTGTTGTACTACTTTTTAATTTATTAAAGATTCACAATATTTGCTTATTGTTACAATTATTTTGTTGTTTTCTTGTGGCGTTCTTATCCTCGATTTCCCTTCAATTATCACATCTATTGTCAAACTTATTAGGGGTATTCCCAAACCAAAATGGGACTAGTTTGAGCTTCACGTTTTAAAACTTATTTTTCTCCAATCTCATTTGAACTAAAGGCTCGCAATGTTTGATTATTGTCACACTTATTTTTATTCCTTTTTTGTTGCATTTTTATCCTCAAATTTTTATAAATTAGCACATTTATTGTAAAATTTATTAGGGGTGGTCCTGGACCAGGATCGACATGTTTGAGTTTTATTCTTTAAAACTTATTTTCAATACTCTAATATCTTTCATCTTTTTTAATCACACATTTTTCAAAAAAAATAAAATAATAATTATTATGTTTACATAAAATTTATTCTAAAAAAATGAGTTCAAACAAGGGCAAAGGATTATGTATACACGCAATGCTATGAATTTGGCCATGTAATTCAATTTCTACGTCTCGTGGACACGCAGTGCTATAAATTTTGGCTTGGGAATTCAATTTCTACTAATCATAAACAATTAAAAGTGTTGATAAAACATGAAGTAATAATCATCAAAACGAAAAAAAAAAAAAAATCAGTATCAGTCCATGAATGATACGTCATTTTTAAAGGGGTTTCGAAGTGTCGCATTATTTCAATTAATGCTGGCCCATAAATGTTTCGCACATCCTATTCTTCTACATTTGTTGATTGAGACATTTAGCCATATTTCTCCCCATAAATTTTAATTCATTTTC
Organism: Fraxinus cuspidata; assembly: GCA_903798385.1. Lineage (NCBI taxonomy): Eukaryota > Viridiplantae > Streptophyta > Magnoliopsida > Lamiales > Oleaceae > Fraxinus > Fraxinus cuspidata. The sequence continues at coordinate 26,228 of CAIGRP010078064.1, forward strand.
AACTCTCATTTTATCAACTACACATTCTTCCGATAAAATAATATTACACGTAAATTCAAATTCATCATTAATTTTTAACCATACATTTTCCAAAAATTACTATTTCAAAATCAATTTTTTTTTTCAAATAATGGAGGGCTTATTTTGTAGAGATCTTAGAGTTCGGAAAAAAGAAATTACGCATTGTCACTATTTAAGCCACAATCTTCAATGTCGTGTAACACAATTTTATTTACTTAAATTTTGTCTTTGATGTTACCTTATTTTCTCTTAAATAATGTCAATTAGATGTGTAATTATACATCACCCAATTATTGGGATTTGATGGATACCGTGGAGAATGAGAATAGAAAATGCAAGAATAGTGTTTGTTAGAACATAGATTAAAAATAAACGTCCCTAGAATATTTTATTTAAGAATACACTAAGGGATGGTTTGACGGAGTTTTTTTAGAGTCATAAATTACTTTTGAAATTTAGGGCTCGTTTGACAAGATTTTTCGAGAAGATAAAGAGAGTTTTTGAGATCTAAAAATTATTTTGAATCAATTTGACTAATTTTATGAAAGTGTTTTTTCCAGTTGAAGAAAATTTATAAAAAAAAATGATCCAATATGACTTCTTTTAAACGTACTTTATGAACAAGAAGGTCTTATGAATTAATGTTAAAAAAAAAATTAAGGTAACTTTTTAAAAAAAATCTACAAGAAGCAAAAACAAAAGCCATTTCAAATGGACCCTAAGAATATGCTTTTGAATATGTTTGAATATTTTTCTTGAAATACTTTGATTAGCTATAAGTGTTTTGACCTTTAGCAGGACTTATGCTTTTACTTTTACTTCTTGCTGAAAGCTACTTTAAAACATCTCCTCTAAAAAGTTTTCTAAACTAGGTAAATTACTTTCAAAAAATTATTTAGATATATTCGAAAGTAAATTCTTAATTAAAAGTAGGTTTTAACATTTCCAAAAGCCCGCCAAGTGTAGCCTAAAGTAGTTTTTTCATAAAATTCTTCTATAATAAGCAGAAGTAAAAAAAAAAAAATAAAAAAAAAAATAAAAAAAAGTAAAATAATATTACGACATATATTAGGAAGGTGGGGGGCGGTTGCAGTGTCAATTTCATGATATAAAATCTCATACACGCGGCAATTGATCACCTAATATACCTTATTCTTAACTTACATTGTGACTAATAAAACCTAAACTATAATTTAATGCAACCTTTTGTTTGACCTTGTAAGTAAAACTATGTAAAATGTAATTTAGTCATTGTTTAATTTAGATAAAAATCAGTTTTTTTAATAAATTTTGATAAAGTTGATGAAATATGTGGTTGAAAAGTCGTAGATCCAACGAAATATTTAATTAAATTAATTATTGAATTTAACTTCAATTTTATTCTAAGTTTTAAATTGAACCAAATAAAGACTTAGCCCATGTTTGACAATCATTCTTTTAACACTTTTTTTTTCTTCATTTTCTACTAAACTTTTTTAAAATAAAATATTTTTCATGTAAACCTAAGGGGCTGTTCTCATTGTGTTTCAGTTTTGTATTTTGAGTTTTGTGTTTTGAGTGTCTATTTTGAGATTTTTGAAAATGTGTTTTTTTTTACATTTTGAAAAATTGTTTTGAAAACGCCCAAAACGCGTTTTGAAAATTTTGACCTGATTATAACTAAAAACACCCAATTTGTCGTTTTGAGTTTTTTTTGTAAATTTTTAAAAAACGCATTTTGAAAATTTTGAATTGATTATATAACTGAAAACACTCAAAACGACAAATTTGTCGTTTTGTGTTTTCTTTATAAATTTTTAACTTGTTTTCGGAAATGGAAAAGATAACGCGTTTTCGCTGTTTTTGAAAATCGAAAACAGAAAACGACTTGAAAAGTAAAGAGAACATACCCTAAAACTCTTTCATACTTTTTAATTACACATTTCTCAAAAATTTATTATTAAAAACTCATTTGACACAAAAAATGGTTGTCGAATATGAGCTTAATACTGATTATCTACTTAAATGATTAACCTATTTTACCTTATCTACAAGTTTTAACCATTTTTGAAGTGCACAACAAGTCATGTATCAGAGCGCACATAGAAGTTGATAATATGTTCGTGAGTTTCTATTCTTACTTCTACTTTTTATATAAAAGTTTCTTGAGAAGTTCTTCTGACTTGACAAATTACTTTTAAAAAATTATTCAAATATATTTAAAAGTAATTTTTAACTTTTCAAAAGTTATGCCAAATTGACCTTAAGTATGTTATCGTTATTTATAACATTTTGATACAGTAAATGGATTTATATAATATAGTTAATGAATTTAATTATACAGCTTAGCATGTTTTGGGGTGACTTATAAGAAACTTACACGCAATAGAGAGAGAATAAATAAGCCACTACAGCTTTAGAAATGAAATAGTTTTTTCACTATTACGAAATTAATTTTGAAGTACAAATTTAATGAAATTTATATAATTGTTGGTTGTGCAACAACCAAGTTATCAATGCTTTTAATGAAATTAATTTCTAGTTAATGAATCTTGGACACACGCGTGCATAGATTTTCGAAAAATACGAGGAAGTGTATGTTTTAAAATTTAAAAGTTCTTTTTAGAAGTAAATTTTTTGGAGTAAAAAAAAAAATCAATTCTCACAAAGCTCAAATATATTTAAAAAAAAATTACTTTTTAATTCACTCTCAAGCTTAGCCAAACACGTAGAATAAAGACTTAGACATATCGAATGGATCACAAGAAATTGTCATAATTAGCTAACCAGTCAGCTATCTAGCATTATTATCCAAATAAATAAATGAAATTAATTATGCAATCCTCCAATGATTTGAAATAATTAAGATTCAAGATCTACAACTACTAATCACTATTTTTGACATTTTTAGTATCCGCTAACTTCAGGTTTAGTACTCTTTGGGATAATACATAAATTTTTTTTTAATTCAACGTATCAAACAAACAAATGTGTATCATAAAAATAAGTATTGAACTTACTCAAATGTACCTTGGAATTTTTCATATTCATCTATTTATTTTAATTTTTTATCACATGTTCAACGTTCTGAAAGATTTTCTTTTTGGCATTTTAAAAAATTATTTTCAAAACACCCAAACACGTTTTGAAAATTTTGACTTGATTATAATTGAAAACATCTAAGACAAATTTGTCATTTTGGATTTTTTTTGTAAATTTTTAACTTGTTTTCAAAAAAAAAATTTAGAAAATGGGGAAGAGAGCGTTTTCACTGTTTTGAAAAATCGAAAAATAGAAAACGGCTTGAAAATAATAAAGAAAATAAGCCTTAGCATTTTTAACATTTGAGAACATTAGAGTGGGTGGGGGTAAAAATAAAAGTCTGACCTGCGTAGACTTGTCTTAGGAGGTTGAAAGGGAATCAAATTTTACGTCGAATTTCTAAAGATATTGAAACTTGGCCCATCAACTCGCTTATTTTGCGACTACTCCAATTTCTCGTAATTAACTCGATTTGATGTCCCTTTTTTATTTCACATGCAATTGTTTGGATAATATTACTTGATGAAATTCGTTTTCACTTTCAATGTATAAATTACTTTTAAAATAATTAAAAGTTAAAATAACTCGATTAAAATTAATTTTTGATTGTTACTTCAACTTTTTAGCAATTTATCGAGCTTCCGCAGCGTTAGTTTCCTCACATGCCTTTGCGTGTCGTCACACTGCACAACTTTCTTTATGATACATACAACTCACTCGCTCAATATATACGGATCTAATCAACACGCACAGTTACACAGTCATGATTTCATGGCGTATAATTTGCTCCCGTGAATCCATTTTTATTTCCATTGAGTTTCTCTGATAATCCATTGTTTGCCACTGCTAGAGCAGTAATCTATAGCAGTAGTTTAATATGACGGAGAAGTGAAGGTGGTATTTGCATTGTGATTCTCGTGAATATACAACTGAAGATGAATCGGAGCTTCAGGGAATCTGCGATCGGCGACAGCCGGAATTTTCCTCTGGCGCCGTTGTCTCAGCATCGGCGAGGTCTCAGCCTCAACGGACTCTCCAACTTTAAGAACTCCGCCGACAATAACTTGGATCTCTTCTCCAAGAACCGTCACAGTCTTCCCGTTGCAGCCTCCGATAATTCCGATGGTATAGCTCTCATTTTTCATAATCTCTCTCTGTGTGTGTATCTATCTAATTTTGTGGTTTATTACCCGAGATCTGTAAAAAATCAGTAATGTAGCGAACAAATATATGTTCTAGCATTGATTGAAATCAAATCAGTGCGAAAAGGACGGTTTTTTTCCTGCGGATCTTATTATAGTAAATATACACAAAATGACACCGTATTGAACGTAATTTGGTTTATTGATGATATTTATCAGATTTAAGTTATTCGTCAGAAAAAAAATTACATTCTTTCCTCTTCTGATTATTATTTATTTTTATAAAATTAATAATTTTGGGATGCCTTCCAAGTTTAGTATCGTTGAAACTGGGGAGACTCTCAGTTGGATCAGCAAAACAGGGGAAGAGTGGATTGGATGATCTATTGTCATCAACGGATGGTGGCGGAAAGCATGATTATGATTGGTAATTCTGCAATTGTTTTTCTTTGTATTAAGTGAATTTTCGTTTATCGGATCTATTTTTGGCTTGAATGCCTGCTTAGCCATAATTGCTTGAATTCTATTTCTGGCTATTGTTGTTGCTAATCACTATTACAGATTTTTTATTGTTAAATATTTAAACTTTGAGAAGGAATGACAAATCTCCAGTAAAGTTTTGTATGTTATATAATCTAGCTAAGGATTTAGTAGTACACCTAGGTCAATGATAAAATTCACTTCCCTTTTAGAGATCAACGACATTTTTTATGGCAAGAATGTACATGAATTTGTATTAAATTAAGTTAATTGTTCCTAGAAAGAACCAAAGCTGTTATATGACCTAAAAAATTTCAACCGTTACTTGTTATAGGCTTCTCACTCCTCCTGGAACTCCTATTGTTCCTTTAACGAATGGAAACGAATCTCAACGAGCTTCTGCGGCTCCAAGAGGCAGTTCAAGGGTTAGATCAACCTCTACAAACAGAGGCTCAAGGGTATGTCAACCTATTTTCTATTGCTGACTAGTAGATCTTCCAAGAGAATTTGTACTTTATTTCTTGTAATTTCTGGGATGAAGTAAAGCAAATCTTTCTGTCGTTCGTTTAATTGTATCTGTGTAATTGTAACCTGTAATAATAAAACTTGGACTGATATATTGTTCCTTTGGTTTGCCTGCCTTAAGAGAACAAAGGAATCCATAATCAAGAGAAGTTACTTTCAAATGCCTTTTGCCTATCATTTTTAAGTATATGGGTTTCCAATTTCAGCTTTCAGTTTCTCAGTCAGAGAGCAACCATCCTGGAAGACCAACTCGCAGCAGTTCAGTGACCCGTCCTTCTGTCTCTAATTCCCATTTTACTACGAACTCAAACAAATCAACCTCCATTCTCAACACAAGCTCTGTTTCAGTCTCGTCTTATATTAGACCATCTACTCCTACCAGCCGCACTTCTTCAATTGCAAGACCTTCAACGCCTCATACCCGTCCAACTGCCTCAAGACCTTCAACTCCTTCAAGACCTCGTGCTTCCCCCAGCACATCTTCCTCTGATAAACCGAGACCATCTGTAAGCTCACGACCTTCTACTCCAACTTCTAGGTCACAAGTCCCGGCAAACTTGAATTCCCCTTCAGCTCGGTCCACATCAAGGCCATCAACACCAACTCGTCGAAGCCCAGCACCATCTATATCTCCAGCCTCTGGACCATTGGCCTCGAGTGGGCGTGCAATCCCAAATGGACGCAATGTTGCTTCACTGTCCCGTCCAAGCTCCCCTGTTCCACGTGTTCGTGTCCCTCCACAGCCGATTGCCCTCCCAGATTTTTCACTTGAAACGCCTCCAAACTTGCTGACAACTTTGCCAGACAGGCCACTATCTGCTGGTAGGTCCAGGCCTGGTGTGGGTCTCACTGTAAAAGGGAATGTAGAGCCCACAAGTGCTTCAACTTCACTTAGGAGACAATCATCACCCGTTGTTACCAGGGGAAGACATACAGAACCCATTGGAAGGGGTCAAACGCATGCCAATGGGAAGATGAGTGATGCAATTGTCGCTCGCAGAGAACTTTCAACACAAAAACCTTTGAAGACATCCACAGAGAGCACAGGGTTTGGCCGGACTATATCAAAGAAATCTCTGGATATGGCTATTAGGCATATGGTAAGTCTAGCCTCAATTTAAATTTTTCGTGGTTTCTTTAAAGCACCAATCATTTCACTGCCAAACTAAGGTTTGATTGTTCTTTCTACGGAACCGGCGATTCTGTTAAAAAACAGCAACCTATAATATCAAGAGTCTTTGCTTCATGCTACTGACTTGGTTAAATTGATACTGCATAATGACATATTGGATTTTGTCACCCTTGCATGGTTAACTTCAACTAGCACAAAAGTGACAAGAATATGTCTCATTGTGTTCCCAGTTCATAAATGTCAGTTTGGGTTCTATATGATCATTATTAATTATCGGTGTAATTGTGCAAACTTTTTGCTGGCTTCCGTGCTCAATATTTTTTTTTTCTTTCTTTGGGTGTTGATGTGGCGGTCAGGAGTTGTCGTGTTTTCTTCACTTTCCAAATTAGAAAATATACTGGACTTTATTTCTCAGATCAATACAGTATTTTACTGAATGATTTCCCATAGATATGTCTGGACCTTCATGCCATTAAGCCCTTGTGTGCCCTTGCACGGTGTTAATGCACAATGAACTTCGAAATTTTTGTGTACCACTTGAAATCATTATGAACACTGAACTTCTTCCTATATTTTCCATGTTTTATGAATCTCAAAGATCTTCCCATTAATTTTGCAGGATATACGAAATAGCACCAATGGTGTTCGTCCTCTTACAGGCTCGACACTTTTTCCTCAAAGCATTCGATCCACCAATCAGAAAAGCTCATCCAATCACCTTTTAAGTGGAACTGCATCAGTCAATGGAAGCCTGTCTGTCAAGAATAACGGTGCCATTACCGAAAATGGGTATCATATTAACAGGTCTTCAGACAGTGGAAGTGAAGAAGACAAGTCTCAATCTTCTGCAAAACTGACGAATGTTGATGTTCATGAAAGTTCCCGTTATGACATTATTCTCCTCAGAGAGGATCTGAAGAGTACGAATTGGCTGTGCAGTCTTGACGACAAGACTGAGCAGGAACCCATCTTTGATAATGGTTTCGAACCTCTACCAGAACCTTTTGGCCCTCTATAACCTATGTGAATCGTTTGAACTTTATTTTGCTGATTACACAATATTGTTAAATTATTTGATATCTGAGAGAAAGGGAATTCTTCGTATGTGTATTTGATAATGTAAGAACATCTTTGCAACTTATTTTCCTCTATACAGGATGACCCATCGTCACTCTTGTAACACGTTCAAAATGTCTATAAAATCTAGGATGATATTCTTAAGATTGCCGAGTTCCAGACATGTCGAGAAACAAACAAACGATCAAGAAAATGTGTATCTTGATTGCATTATGTTATTACATTGAAATGACTAGAATCGTGGCCTTACGAGTTTTCTTTTCAATGAGTATGGTGAGCCGTGGTCATTTCATCGCTTCTGCTCCTGTTGTGCTCTATGTCATGTTATGTCACGTAGTGCCTCCTATTTTTTTACTTGAAGAAATTAGAGTTTTCAGTCTATAAGTTGTTGTGTAATTTGCAAACATGTTGTTCTACGTAGTAATGGTTGCATGCAATACTAATTAACCAGTTTGATTTAGATAAAAAAGTTGATAAAAATATAAATTAAAGTTAATAATTAATTTTAATAATATATTTCATAAAATTCATAATTTTATCAATTTTTTAATCAGATATTTTATTAACTTTATTAAAATTTATTAAAAAATTGACAGGTTCTCAAAAATAAAAATAAAGAATAAAGAAAAATCTGGAAGGGCAGAAACGGGAAATGACATGAAGAACATATGCATATATTCGCCCAAGGGCCCTCTTATTTTACCTTTCGAAATCGCACGATAAGAGGGGGGATTCATTTAATAGGC
>CAIGRP010078067.1:809-13524 GCA_903798385.1 Fraxinus cuspidata
TTTTTTTTTTTTTTTATGTTTTGTACTAGACTGATACGTAGAAAAACATTCCAGAAATTTTATTTTTACCAATAAATAAATTAAATGGGCTTGGGCCAGCCCTGGACTAAAACCCAGTGTCGCCCCCTCCCTCCGCCCCTGGCTATATGATTATATTATTATTGATTGGTGTTCATATTTTTGGTGCTTTCTGGAAGTCAACTGCCACTTGATAATTACAATTGGTTACACACCTTAATTTCTACAATGATTGGTTAATGACCATATGAAGTCGAGTAATTTGTGTAATAGAGATTTTGTACAGGCCAAAGTTATTTGATATCGCTAAAGCATTCACTTTCTATACAGTATCACAAATTCATGGTTCCAAAAATCATCTTTAGCATTGCATTGATCCTTTGTGCGAGATAATTAGGGGAAAAGTGTGTTGTTTTTCTTTTTGCGCAGGATCTAAGAACTGTTAGCGGTTAAGCTTGACACCAATCTCTTTAAAGGATCTGCCATTAGTTACTGAAGTTCTATTATGCCATTGTTCAACAAATGCTTTAAGCCTTGTCTAATATCATCAGCAAAAATATTCCTGTCTCTTGTCCTCTCTATTCTTGCTCATTGGCTATTACCACTCTAATCGATCTCGCCGGTCGGATGAAACCACTTCTTCTTTTGTGCCCGTCTGATTCGGTGCTGTCTTCCCACTTCACTAAGAAAGAGTCTCGACCAACCCAGTATTGACTTATTATATACAAGTTTTTGNAACCCAGTATTGACTTATTATATACAAGTTTTTGCTTAAATGCTTATGGCTGCTGACAAACGATACAATTATGACATAAACCTGTATATATGCTAGCTCATCAGAATTCATAATGATATAGCTTTCGTAAGTGTAATTCATTTGCTTCCTATTTTTTGTGCATGTAGAGAATTATGACTGCATATGATTCTTGTTTGTAACTTTTCAGCGAATTTCCATTTTGAAAAATTTGTATAGAACTTTTAGTTCGTTGCACTAATATGGTATAGGAGAACACTTAACCTCGTGAAATTTTAGTAGTAGATAAAGGCTTCTTTCGATGATCTTCTAGTTGTTTGCCTTTTTGTTTTGCTCTCCAGACTTGATTTGCATACATTTGTCTCTGATTTCCTTTTAGTCAAGTGCATGCATACTTTACAAGGCCCTTGCAGTCCCTCCGATATTTATTCTGACTTTGAATTTAAATAGTATTTGGATATAAAGTTGGTTATGTCTATGGCTGGATTCTGGAATGACTGTTATTTTAAGCACCTACTTCCATACATTTCATCGTGTTACTTTTAAGTGTTCACTGTCTTCTATACTCAGTACTGTAGTTTGTACCGTGGATCATTATGTTCCATCTTCTCCAATATAGTTGATGCTGAAAACGAGAATACAGTCCCAGAATCAAAAGCTACCAAGGAGGCCATTGACTTTAAGGAACTTAAGCGACTGGACCATATTCTAGCATCGCTGCAACGCAAGGTGACTCAAGTATCTGAATAGAAAATCTGTTGTTTGGAAGAAATTAACAGAGGAAACTGCATTAAGAGGTCACTTTTAGAGAAAGAAAGTAAACGTGTCCAACACTATTCGTTTTCTAAATCATGTCCACTTCTTCGAATGAAGATAGGCTTTTCCATCCGAGTGCCCACCTTGGCAAAATTAAGTTTTAAAATAACCGTTTTATTGGTCAAGGCTGGAGCCTGGAAATATGTACGGTAATTATTTTCACTGTGAGATAAGAGTTACTCTGAAAATAATTAACTTTATACTTAACAAATGTCCAGACATTTGGAAACAATTTTTTTACTTTCTTTGAAGCTTTAGCCAAAATTCTCATGGTCTTATTCTATTTTTATATTACGTTATTTCTCGAATTTATGAAGATGCTGATAATCATGCCTGTTTTGAATCTCATAAGTGGAGAAAGTAGATATGGTTTTGCTTTCGAAAATTATCATTTCATACAATGGGCGTCAAGTACTAAGCAATATTCTATTTCGTGCAGCTACCACCTGCTCCACCACCACCTCCCTTTCCTGAAGGCTATGCCCCTCCAACTGCAGAAGGGGAGAAAAGCTCTGAAAATCAGCAACCAGACACCCAGCCGCCTGTTGATCCCATTATCGACCAAGGTCCATCTAAGAGAAGGAAATTTTGACACGGGAGCCGTATACAGGCTGGAAATCATTCTTCATCTGTCATTTCTCGAGAGAATCCAGCAGGGCTAGTCGAAGTGGCATGGACCGGGTTACAATATAGCTCAACTTAGCTAGTGTTACAATTTTGTAATATTTCAAAATGATATGAAGGTTTGATGGTAATGCTTGTTTCTACATTATCACCTATATACTTCGTATGTTTTCATATGCTGAACTGGAAAAGATATAGGAGATCATATAGCTCTATAATTGTGTCTAGTCTATAACGTAGATGTGCCCACTCGGAAATGTTTGGTGAGCTAAAATAGACAATACAATATATGGACATTTCACATGCGATGTGGTGGTTGATGCTGCTAGCAAGTATGCTGAGTCAATTTAGCCCACCAAAGACGACGATGACAATGATGTACGGGTTTTTTTGAGTCATAATCGGATAAGATTGAACAAAGTATACCAATGTCTTATGTTCACGAATCACCACAATTCCCGTATCTGAAGAGTTCCACGTATTAGGCAACTTACACATGAAAAGACCATGTCGATAATATAAATATCCTGAAATGAGTTCTTCCGCAGTCCAAAAATATAACGACTCGTGTTCTCTAACACGAGGTATGACAGAGTTTAATCTCAAGCAAACAATACTTTACGGCTTCTAAGATGCTATAGCTTCCGTTTGTTTATTATTTTTAACGACTTTATTTATCATTCTCATTCTAAAATAATGAGAATCAAACGGAGGCATAGTATAAATCGACCCCATCCAACCTATCCCGACTTTACACCAATCTCCATCAATACATGCTTCCCAGAATAGTACAACTACAGCAGTCGTCGACACACTAAAATTCCTTCTTTGAACGTGAACGGCACTCATTCATTCAACGGCCATTAATCATTAGCCACGTCTAGGTGGACCCACCTTTCTACATGGGTCCCACTCCAAACTCACACCGTTTGTATTAATATCCCAACATTAAAAACTAAAGTTGGGAGTATTGTCAAAAACTTCGAAATCCAAAAAATCAATCAAGTAGAAAATTACGCAAAATATTCTGAAAACAAAAAAAAAGGGCGTGGCAGACTTACGTGGATGATCATTTGATGTGTGAAATTGACGGCCATCATCGGCCACGACGGCAGCATTTGGGCTCAGAGCGCCACCTTTCCTCAGGTCCTATTTTTTTCTAATTCCTTTTTTAGCTGAAATTTGATCTGTTGATTAACAGTATTGTAATTTGTGTTTTTGTCGTTTTAACATTTTTAGATTTTGGCTATTAGTGGGTTGTGCATGATATAGGATGGATGACAATGACAATCATTACGGTGATAGATAGTCTTATTCTATAGGAATTCATAAACTATGAATGTGATTGTTAAACATGAGGAAATTGCTAAAATCATGAAGGATTTTGATGAGGCGGGATTTCTGGCTCCTACTGGGCTATACCTTGGTGGTACAAAGTACATGGTGATTCAAGGAGAGCCTGGTGCTGTCGTTTGAGGAAAGAAGGTTATTTTCTCTCTCTCTTCTGAAATAAGAATGAGTATGCATGTGTAAACATTTATTGTTCATCGGCTTAAAAACACTAGTGGTCGCTGAAATCTTAATGAAATTTAATATTGGTCACAAGATTTTATTTTATTCTGAACTGATCAGTGAGAATAAAATTTGTTTCAAGAAAAGTTTAAGTTGGTCACTGAACTTACAGGTTTGTTACAATTTGGCCAGTCTCTCAGTGTGTGAGAGTAAAGATTTAATTTTTTCTTAAAAAATGTTGATGATACTACATTGAGATGGATCTGTATTCTAAAATAAGAAAGAAGACAATTGAAAATAAATTGAAGTGGACTCTGTTGGTGGGGCATGAGTTCATAGATCTCAAATAGTAAGGTAAGAGGAAGACGTAAGCAAAATTTACACAGATTGGATGTTTCGATAGAGGAAGTTATGGGTGGAACAGAGTGGCCAAAAGAATGTAGTCATGTAGCCGACCTCACATTTATTGAGAATAAAGCTCAATTTTTTGGTTGTTGTCATCGTTTAAATTACAATATGGGACTTCTTTGCAATATTTCCATCAACTATGAACGCCACATGATGTGTTGTTCCCCCCTTGCTGGGGTCTGGTGGTGTAACTATAAAGAAAACCGGTCAAGCTCTCATTTTTGGCGTTTATGAGGAACCAATGACCCCGGGACAGTGTAACATTGTGGTCGAGAAGCTGGGAGACTACCTTGTTGATCAGGGCATGTAAGTTTGCCCTTGAGTTCTTGACTACGTTATTGATTCTGGTTTCTAGGATTTCATCTTCTACTCTACATGTGTGACCGACACATGAGTTTTCACAGAAAAAATAACTACGAAGAATGGGACTGTTGTTTTTGTAGGATATTAATACTTGCCCTTTGCTTCAAATTAGTTATTAGTAATACTGCCTTGCAGCAAGTGAACTAATTGCCTCTATATTTCGTTATGATATGTGCTTTCTCCGAATTTTGAGTTCTTCACAACATTTTTGCATTATCTTATTAATTGCATACCTACCTTTGATTTGATTAATGTGGACTAATTAGCAGAACGGAACTTCCACTTTTAGAATCAAATGTAGACTAATTATCTGAATTAAGAAACATCCATCTAATTTATCAAACATACATTTCCTACACAGATTGTAGGAAGATAGAATAAAGTGGATAGAAGTAAATAACCTCTTCACCTAGTCTGGCGGAAGAGTGATGAAGATTCATGGAGACATGACTCTGCGGTCGCGAATTCGACTCGACCGCCTAACTGGAGTAGTGAATTCTATCTTGGATTCTCCATATTTGCCTCCCTGCATAAGGATGGAAATGTTTTATCAGTGACCAAAAGAAGACGAAAGGGAAAAGGAACGAAAACATGCTACTGAATGAGTGATTCAATATAACCTCTTTCTTTAAAATCTTCCCTTCATCAGTAAAGCTTCCATATGATGGTGAATCTTTAATTGAAATCTCTTGTGTGAATATTTGAGATGGAACAGAAACTGGACGAGATTTCGACCCCTTCTGAGAAGCATTGCTCTCTTCATATTCAATCACCGGGATTTTCCTGTGGGAGCTGCCGACTTCTTTAATCACAATTTCTCCTAGCAACTCAATGGTTGGCGCATGGATGAAACCGCTGGCTTCTTGGGGTGCTTCTGCTATTGAATTAGACGAGGATAAAGGCCTAGTAGAAGATTCAATTTCCTTTCTAATGTGCTCTTCCTCCTCAGCCGGAAATCCTGGGTTCATTGTCTTCTCATTGTGCTCTTCCTCCAGTGGAAGTACTCGTGTTATTTTATCCTCTACTGTAGACTTAAATGGCTTTAGCGTAGGTTGAAAATATTCCACGGAACTAGTTTTACCTTTCCTCGAACGACAGATAAAAGCTAGATATGCCAAAATTATGGAGAATGTAGAAACTCCAGCAACAACTAGGATATTAGATCCAACTTTATCTGTTTCACCACCATAATCAAATTCTTCATCAACTTCATCGACCAAGTTGACAGGCATCTCATGTGATTCTTGAAGTTCCATACCAGGCTGATTCACCCCTTCAGTATTCAGTGGCGTCTGGTCTTCGTGGAATGAGCCACGCTTCTTCAACTGGTCAGAACCCTCAACTTCTGTCACCAATTCATAGCTACCAGCATCGTCATTTTGAGCAGTTTTTGCCTCTGCTATATACTCTACTTCACAACCTTCTATATCCTTGCTTTCGGCAACTACTGCACACGACACCCCTTCAGAAAATTCAACAGTCTTAACCACCTTAGTATCACAGTCATATTTAACAGACTCGGCATTACTATCCTCCATATTCAACTTGTCATTTCCAACCATTTCTGCCTCACTACTCCCAATTCTTTCCACATTATCGACTTTGACCAAAGCTACCTCACTATTCTTTACCTTTTCCTTTTCCACATTATCGGCTTCAACCATTCGTACATTATAAGGCTCACTATTCTTACTCACTTCATAATCACAGTGAGATTCAGCAGTCTCGGTATTCCTATCCTCCATATCCAACTCGTCTTCTTCAATCATTTCTGCATCACTCCTGTCCACAGTTTCCAAATTATCCACTTCAACCATAAGTATGTTATGGACCTCAAGTCCACTATCTCTCTCTTCCACTTCCAAGAAACCACCTCCATACACTTCCATATATGCGGCTTCACATATTTGCTTCTGAATCATAGGATAGTCATCTTTGAAACCCAAAATGGCTTGTTGAATTGGTGATGGTGTAGAAGAGTTCGAAGAATATATGCATTTCTTTGACAGAAAACAGACATAAAATGCCAAAAGAAATTTCAGTACTCCTCTCAAACTCCATCCTCTTTCCTCATACTCCCCAACTTCTTCGTCCTCATCTTCCTCAACCTCCTCCACATCATCATCATCGGTATTCTCATCTACTTCCACTAGGTTTTCTTGAGCATGAACTAAGGAATCTTGAGCATCTGCTGAAGATTCCTCTTCCCCAATTCCTGTACCATCTTTTCCCTCTCTGCTCTCACTTACTTTGCGGTGAAAGATCATACGTCGTTTGTTTGGATCATACCGCAGATACTTAGGCCTTGGGGAGAGGTAATTCGTCAAAGGGTCACAAGGCTTCAAAGACGAATCAGCAACAACACCATCATCATTTGACACAGGGCCACAATTTTTAGATGGAATAAACCAAGATGGGGATAGATCATAGTGGCCAATACCATTTTTCATATCCACATCTGGAGCTTTCCAAATTTGGGTGTTGGAAGAGCTTGAGTTTTCATTCCTCTCAGCCAAAATTTTCTTTCTTGGAACCGCAACCTTTGAAGATGCTGATATGGTGGGTGACATAAAACGTTTTGCTACTGGTTTCTTAGGATTATGCAACTTGGAGATCATTTGGTCTTGACTTGTATCGTTCTCATTGTTTTCTCCTGAGCCTAATCAAATATAAATTCTTGGTTTAAAAAATTCAAAGTTCTACTTAACTTACACCACAGTAAATATTGAGATGGGGACATACCTGAAGGTGATGATTTTGGAGCTAGAGGAGATCTGGGAGTGTTTGATGATGAAAATCCTTCATCAGAACCCTCCATTTTTTATTTTTTTATTTTGAATTCACTGCAGGTTCTTTGAAGAATACAAAGGAACTCTCTTTCGTTTGGGCTTTTTCTGGTTTCTTGTTTTATTAATGGTGATTTCTTGATGGGTTGTGGAGGGAGGAAGAATTGGTATACAAAGCCAATGAAGGGATAAAAGATGACCGTTGGCACGTGTACATTTTGAACATCTCAAATTTTGAATTCTTGTTTTTTGACCGTTGGAGCTGTCAGTTTTGTGATGGCTTAGTCAGTGGAAGCCTTGGTCAATCATAGCACTTCAAGCTTGATCTGAGGTTATATTTCCTTGTTTGCAAGGGATTAAAATCTAAATTTTAATTATATTAAAGACAAAAATTAATTTGAGCATATATTTCATAGGACATTTCATCAATTTTTTTATCACAGTCTACTAAAAATAGATTTTATTTCCCATCGAACAGTATAATTAATTTTATTTAATATATTTTTATTTATATTAATAATACATACTAAATATATTTGTATTAAAATTATTTATATGGTACAACTTTCATAAACATGGACAGAGTCCTAACATTTCAAATCGAATACAACTTTCTCCCATGTTCGAAGATGGTTTAGAGATGCCGAAGGAGGAGAAGGTAGCTATGGTTGTAGTGGTGTCGTCGAAACAATGGTGGTAGCGGGTGGTTGGTGGGCTGTGGTGGTGGAAGTTATGTGTTTCCATGTGTATTTGTTGTGTTTATGTGTGTTAGATCTTGTATTTGTGTACACTACTGTTATTTATTACATACATTATTGATTTTTACTACAAATTAGTCAAAAATCATTATTTATACATATTTATAATATCTTAAGTTGACCCTCGCTACGAATATATAAAACAAAAGAAGCCGTTGCTTTCAAATCCTATTTTCAAAATTTAAAGCACATTACTAAACTAGATAATTATAAAAAATAAGTCCTTGATTAGCATTAATTAACCTAGATTATAGTGCTAATCAATTTGCTATTCTTAAACATGGGATAGCATAGCCGCTCAGCCAATCACAATCTACGTTAACAATCCCTTCATGTGGCTACCCAACTTTATAATTAGTGTCACCATTGTCACCAAATTTGATTTTGTTTCACCATTACTACTCAACTTTATACTTAGTGTCACTATGACCATCCAATTTGATTTTATTTCACTAAAGTCATTCAATTGCATATAACGTTTCACTATGACCACCCAATTTCATATAATATTTCACCATGGTCACTCAGCTTCGTTTTACTATTTTAATTAATTTTAAAAGGGAGTAAAATTGTAATTTTGCATTATATTAAAAAAAATTAAATAAATTTAAAATAAAAACTATTTTAAAAAATTAAAACAAAAAAAATTATTTTTAAAAAAAGTTAATTAAAACAATAAAATAAAATAAAAACTTATTAAAAAAACATTTTTAAAATAAATAATATTTTTTAAAAAAAGTTACTTAGAAAAATAAAATAAAATAAAATGTTATTTTAAAAAAATGTTCTTTAAAAAAATTATTTTAAAATAAACACTAATTTTTTTTAAAAAAATAAGTTTTTATTTTATTTTATTTTTAAAAATTTATTATATATAAATATAATGCTAAGTTACCATTTTACCAATTTTAAAATTAATGAAAATAGTAAAAAGAAATCGAGTGGCCATGATGAAATATTATATGAAATTTGGTGGCTATAGTAAAACGTTATATACAATTGAATGGTATTGGTGAAATAAAATCAAATTGTGTGATTATAGTGACGCTAAGTATAAAGTTGAGTGGTCATTGTGAAATGAAATCAAATTGGGTGACCATGGTAATAGAAAGTATAAGGTTGGATGACCACTAGTGAAATTAACCGAACATAAAAGTGCAATTTTAAATCCAAAAACTCACTCATGATCTCATCTGACACGGTACACGAGATGTTGTCGAAAATACAGTCAAAGAAAACACATTTACCAAAACATCCCTATAATTATGTCTTTTACCAGGTACAGTGTCAAGTCTAATAGATGATGCAAGCTACAAATATCAAGAAGATATTCCCACCAAAACCCATCAATCAAATCAATATCTAATCATGATTTGATTTGATGTTTAAGATCCATTTGGACCAATAATCTTTCAACCTTGCTATTAATCTTGATCCCTCAAAATCACAATTGGATAATTTAATTATAAAAATAATTTTAATTTCATTTTTTGGCTTTAATATCGTGTATTGTTATAATACAATACACATTATCAAAAGTAGAGAGATGCTTTATGTACACAAAGGTGTACAACCTCCTCACAGTAGGGTGCTCACACTATGTACAAATAGCAAAATTTTCTAAAGTATCATAACCGTCTCCAATCTTGCCTAAAAAAGATACAAAATACATATTAACTTGTTTAGGGCCCGTTTTGTATGATTTCTATATTTGCTTAAACTTGATATAAAGGAATTTTCTGAAAAAGTTATATTGTATCAGTTTCTCTAAAATCTCTTATAAACAAAAAAGTCACTTCCAAAAAATTATTTAAATATATTTAAAAGCAGCCACTTAATTTCAATTGAAAACAATTTTTGAATTTTTAAAAATTTCTGCCATAACGTGAAGTGTTCAATTTCGTGGCAAGAGAAGATTTTTGAAAGCAATATGCATTAAATAAATATACACCTACCATTTAAAAAATAATAATAATAACATGGAAACATGTGAAACCTTAATTTTGAAATTTGAAATATGTTGGCGGCCACTGTTGTGGTATGCACATGAGAATATTCTTGTATATTAGGTTGGATAAATTCAAAGCAGACGAGAGAGAATTTTCTATTAAGGGATTTCCCATGGTTGCAAAAGGAACAAGGGATTGAAAATTGTGCCATTTTACCATGAAATCCCAAATAAGTTAGCTTAGGTTATTGTGACTGAAGCCACATGGAAAGTTCTTGTTTCATACCATAAGAGAACTCGAGACCCGCCAAAACTTTTATAGTATGTTCGTAAGAGACCGTTTGGCAAGTCTATGAAGAAGTCAAAAGCTACTTTCGATATTAAAAAGCTATTTTTGAATATATTTAGACAATTTTTTGAAAGTGATTTTTGTGAAGAACTTCTAAAGAAAACTAACATAGGAAATTCTTTTACTCCAATTAAAAGTCCTGTCAAACGGGTCCTAAGTAGTATTGTACAGTGTTGGAAATAAGATTTTATCTTTTTCTTAATTAAAAATATCAAATTATGTTGAGTATGGTGTATTGGACATAGATTTTTTGCATGTTTTAAGTTTAGTATTAAATCGTACTCTACACTACAATAACTTTATATTCTTATTCAAGACAAGTCTCTACCATCTATGATATCAAATATATCAACATGAAAAGTTGTATAAAGTACAAGTTAAATTTGTTACAGTTTACATATAACGTGTCACAACTCTCTAAATTATTATCGCATGAATTTACCACTAGTCGGGATCAGCCAAAGACTTCTTAAAATACTTATTTAAAACTATTTTGCGAGTGTAAAACGTATATGCGATCTAGTCTGAAAGAAAAGTAAAATGCATCCACAAGAACCACATTTAAATGGTGAATACGATTACTTTCAATTAGCATAATAAAATCTTTAAGAAGCTTGTTCAACTTTACCCTGTTGAGGAATTTACAACAAGCAATCTGTTCTATTCTTTGATGTTAAAGAACCATGGGATAATAAAGGCATTATCCTTGGTCGAAACTTGTTAAAGACGAGAATCGCGTAACATTTAGTGTTTCTGTTTTCGTGCAACTGAGTCATTATATGTGCAACAATTCCAACTCGGGTTCTCCGTAAATTCAACTTTTAGAAACCAAAATCTTCTTGACCTTGAGTACATGGCTGCTGCATTCGAACACCGGTAAAACTTGTTCTTGATGCCATTATTTCATTCAATGAAAGCCTCCTTTTCAGCCCTGTGTCTGGCCTTTGTTTTGGAGCACTGAGAGACCTCAGCTTTGCCTTAAAAGACTGAGTATTTGCCATATAATTTGGACAGTTCGAGTATGGCCTAAAGAAGCTATCCCCACATACACTCTTAGCAGGTGTAACCGGGGCATTGGATGGTCGAGAACTCATGAACCGGGGAGTGTTCTGTGCAGTAGCCAATTTACAGTCCTCTCCAATTAAGAAATAGTCGAAATCTTGGGGGTGACGGCAATTGGGGATGGATAGACGAGCCGGGATTGGACATGGAAGAGGAGATGAAATTTCTTGGTAACATTGTTCGTCGCCATAATTTGATGTGCAAGTGTAGATCCTTCGAGACCTCGCCTTGGGCTTGTACGTGTCTATCTCTACTATCTTTGGGCTGTCATCGTATGCATTAAGTGAAGGATCATATGAAGCTGAGAGCCTCTTGCTATGAAATTGGCTTCGAGTTTCATCAAATCTTTCCTGCAAATGGATGAAGTATTAGTGAGATATGGATATTATGATTCCTCAGTCGTGCCACTTGGATTTTCTTTTGCCAAGTCTGTTATAAGAGGGACGTGCCTGGTGAGTATTACACGGTCCTCTCCAGGCACGACATACTCTATAGACAAATATATTACAGATTGATACTTACAGTTGAGTTTCTAGCTCGATTCTCTAGATAAAATCTGTAGTTAATGTTGGTCAAACGACGAGCCCTTTGGAACCGGACAGCTGCCTGAGCTCTAACGAGAGCTTGCATACTGTGTAGAGTTGCAGCAGCACGCTTTCGTACAATATAGCCTCTAACAAGAGCCTGTAATTTCACCAATCCTTTTAACGCCTTAAGAGCTTTTCGGGACTGGCAGTGAACAAAAATTAGATCAACGAGAATAGCATCGCTTACAGAATCAAGTAAAACAAGAAAATACAAAGGAATCTAAGACGAATAACTCGATATATGCTTCTTCATAGACGATTTTAAGCCAGATTAAGGAGGAAAATTACAGTGAAACGAATATTAAATACAGGCCCTGAAGTTAGGCCTAACCAAATCTCAACTACTCAACATCAAATTCAAATGCAAATATTCAAAATTTGAATTCTTAGCAATAAAATAGAAGAAACGTAATTGTTATCCCAATGCATGAAAATAGAATAATATTTGTACAGATTGGTTAGAATGTCTGGACATACTTTTGTTGAAATTTCAAGCAAACAGTGGAACATAGATTCACAACATTCTAGATTGAAATTCTTGTACTTAGACAATGTGCTAAAATTTTTGTGCACAAAATTTCAATTATCAGACAACACAACGAAGAACACAAGTCGATTTTAAGGATGAGCTCCACCCTAATGAATTGCAATTTAAGACAGTTTGAAAACTTAAAGAACTCAAAAATCAAACATAAATTGAAATCCCACTTACCAAATAACCTCTAAAAAC
>CAIGRP010078069.1:0-15425 GCA_903798385.1 Fraxinus cuspidata
TTAATATTTAAAATAAAATACCTGATTTTTTAAAAGTGAAACCTAGTATTTCAAATTTGAAATTGAATCTTGAAAACTCTTATTTTGTGTAATTTCCTCTATGATTAATTTGATCTAAAGTTAAACCAATTCAACACAATTATTAGTTTAAACCCAATCCAACCCAACCCAACCCAACCCAAACCGATCAAACTTGAGTTGGGTTGAACGGTTTGGACTTGGACCTAATTCAAGTTAAATTCGATTATTTTTTATTGAATTTGAACAATTTTTAAAGTTCGAAACAACTTAAAAATCATTGTTATATTTAACCTACATAAGAATTTTTTTTTTTTTTGTGAAAATTAATTTGTAAATAAGTTTGAAACTACAGAGCATTTTCTTTTTATAATTTTTTTTCAGATTTATTTATTTCATTGTTACATCCTTAAGTTTTAGTTTAATGTCTACTTATTTTGTATTTGTACATAGTATTCATACCAATTAGTCTATATATAAAAAAAGAAAAGAAAAGAAAGATGTTTGTACATTCTGAATTATTCGTCTCCACTATTATGTCTATTTAGATTTTTTTTTCATTTTAAATATTAAAATTTTTAATTCATCATGTTGGGTTGAGTTGAATTTTAATTCATAATCTGAAACCCAATCCAATCGTGAAAATTAATTTGTAAATGAGTTTGAAACTACGAAGCATTTTCTTTTTATAATTTTTTTTGGATTTATTTATTTCATTGTTACATCCTTAATTTTTAGTTTAATGTCAAATTAATTTGTATTTGTACATAGTATTCATACCAATCAGTCTATGTAAAAAACAATGTTTGTACAAAAATGAATTGTTCTTGTCTCCACTATTATGTCTATTTAGATTTTTTTTTTTCCATTTTAGGTATTAAAATTATTAATTCATCATGTTGGGTTGAATTGAATTTTAATTCATAACCTGAAACTCAATCCAATCTGACCTCAAATTTGATTTTCCAAGGCAACCAATAGAACTTAAAAACCAACCCACATTTGCCGATTTGGACTGGATTGGTTGGTTTGAGCTATTTTGGTTGGTTTTTGTTCGGTCTTAAGTGTGTGTTATAAATAAATTGAAACAGTATTTTCAAAAAGCTAAAAATGAAATTAGTAAGTTACAAAACTATTTTAAAAATAATATTTTTTAGGTTCTAAATAAAAAATGGGCATGGGTCTAATTTAACGCCTGTACAATTAGGCCTGTATGCTTGCCCGTCTAAGAAAATGGGCCTCACGTGGGGTACACAGCCCACTATCCCAAGCAGACTCGGCCGAGATGGCCTCAGACGTTTCATGGGTCGAATTTCCTTGGACTTGGAAAAGGGCAGAGTTTACAAAACATGTTTTAAGTTTCAACAATGCAAAAATCATGTTTCAAGTTTAAAAAAAGCAAAACTCGAGTATTTAGTTAATTAATTAAAAATATTAATCATTTTAATATAATAAATTCACAATTATACAGTTAATGGTCACATATACATAATTATAGATCACAATCTATTAATTGCTCACATATTATCAAAATAATTAATCGCAAATTATTTCGAGGTCACAAATCAAAAAATTTATAGGTCACAGTTTACTTCATTGGTCACGGATCAAAAAATTATAGGTCACAAATTTTAAAAAAAAATTATAGATCACGATCACATATTTCCAAATTGTTGGTCACAGATTATATTTTTAGTCACAAATTATCGAATTTTAAAGTCACGATTTAATAGTTATTCAAGAACCAAATAGTTGGTCACATACACCAAACACCCATCCACTGATCCCGATTCACCACCAATACTTAGTCACAAATCGACCAAATAGTTGGTCACAGACACTCTTCGTTCCATCCCTGCCCCTGCCGTCGCCGTCGCCGTCGCCACCACCTCCACCGCCACAACTACCACCAACAATAACACCAACAACATAACACCACCCAAACCACTATCGTCGCCGCCTGCACAGCACCCCCAACATCGCCGCCCTCGTCACAACACCACCACAATCACCGCCACAATAATAACAAAAAACAACCATCACCATCGCCGCCAGCATCACAACACCAAAAAACTCACCACAACTGTCTTTGACCCCGCCACACCACCACCACAAAAATAACAAAAAAGACCACTTCCACCACACGGATCACCATCACCACCACACGGATCGCCACCACAGATCCACCACTGCACGGCCCATCATCATCACCACAACTTCACAGATCTGTGCGAAGAAATTAAACTAAGAAAAAAAAACCGATTTCCCACCGCCTCTGCCTCACACCAGCACCACCACTCCTTCTCTTCTCCTACTCGATCTGCATCACCGACGACGATGGGGGCTCGTGGTGTGGTGTTGGCCGGAGCAGCTCCTTCATCTCCGGTAACCTAGATTTATGTAATTTCCACCTTGGAAAATCGGTTCCATTTATTTCTTTTATTCTCAACAATGTGTGTTCACAAGATTTTTTTCCCCATAAAAGTTGACAGCATATTTTTGTAATTAAGTTAAATTCATCAATGGCCACGAAACTTTATATTTAGTGTCTTCGTGACCACTCAATTTAATTTTGTTTCACCATGATCACCCAATTCTATACTTAGTGTTATCATGACAACTCAACTTCTTTTCACTATTTTCCCTAATTTTAAAATGAGTAAAATGGTAACTTTGCATTATATATAAAATAAATTTAAACAAAACAAAAATAAAAGTTTTTTTAATAACATTTTTTAAAATAAGTGTTCATTTCATTTTTTTAAGTAAACTTTTTTGAAATAAGTTTTTATTTGATTTTATATTTTAAAGTAATATTTTTATTTTACTTTATTTTATAAAAAAATATTTTTTATTTTATTTTTGTTTGTTTTAAATTTATTTTTTATATATAATGAAAATTTACCGTTTTACCCCCTTTAAAATTAGTAAAAATGGTGAAATTAAGTTGGGGGCCATGGTGAAATAAAATCAAACGGATAATCATGGTGGCATTAAATATAAAGTGTTGTGGCTATGGTGAAACAAAATCAAATTGAATGGGCATTGCGACGCTAAATATAAAGTTCGGTGACTATTGGTAAATTTAACCCTTTGTAATTGGATGGAGTTTTTCCATGTGTACTAATAGGTCTTGCACGCTGAATTTTCGAGTGGTCGTGTTTGTACGTCCTTTTGTTAAATCACATTATTCGACAACTGTTGAAAGTGAATAAATTTATAACTTTTCTATACTAATCCAACGTGGAATTTTTACGCTTAAATATACTCTTACAATATGATGTTCAATGGAAAACATCAATTTGAAAATCTGATTTCTAGTTGTAGCTCTAAATTGGTTGATTTTAGTTTGAGTTTAATATGTTATGATACGGATACCACTTGAGATTATAAATATATATATATATTTATTTATTTTATTGTTTCATTTGTAATCGTGTGAAATATTATTCCATCTGTATATTATATTTTATCCTCGTAATCAATATGAGCCGCCACGAGATGGGGGTTCATTTAAGAATATTAGGGGTTGTTCTTTTTATATTTCAGTTTTGTGTTTTGAGTTTCGAATACATTTTGGGTTTAGTGTTTTGAGTGTCCATTTGAGATTGTTGAAATAGTGTTCTTTTTGGCATTTTGAAAATACCCAAAACGCGTTTTGAAAATTTTGATTTGATTATAACTGAAAACATCCAAAACGACAAATTGTCGTTTTAGATTTTCTTTGTAAATTTTTAACTTGTTTTCAAAAATGCGTTTTCGAAAATGGAAAAAAGAACGCATTTTCACTGTTTTAGAAAATCGAAAATAGAAAACGACTTGAAAATGGTAAAGAGAACATGTCCTTATTCTTCGAATCCGATTGCCTATTTAAAGCTTTATATGAATCGATTTTTTTCGTGTGAGCTTAAAGTGCTTTGATACTATTTGAGGGTGTATCTCAAAATGACAATCTCATTAAAAAGAATAGTTCAAAGGAAAAAAGTCGTATGTACAGGCTTTTCCTTCATAGATGTTTTACAAGTGCTGAATTGTCAGTACCTCATTGGATTTTTTTTTTAACTTCCAATGAAATGATGCCAAGTCTAATATGTGAAGGAATTTTGTGAATATATTCTGTTTATGTAGCATGATTCTAGTTCCAATCCTTGATTGTTATTTTCATATCGTCTGTAATCAATTTGTCATATCGAAAGAGTCTTCCTTTTATTTTTATTTTTTTGGTCCAGTGAGCAATATTTACTTTGCTACTCAATTAATGTGGCCAACTAGAATTTAAAATTGGAGTTTCAGAAATGGACGAGTCCACGAGGCATTCACATGAATAATTTAAATTCTTTCACTTTCTCCACTAGGTTTGGTTTGGACCAAAATTCCTTGAGACTTAATTTAGGACCCCTACTGGACCAATTTCATTGATCCAAACCTCATTTTCATTTTCTAATTTTGAAATTAATCAAAGTTTTGAACCTTCGAGGTCGTTGCTTTGAACCCCTTTACACCATATTCGGTTGAGTTGTATTAAACATGACAATATACAAATTTATTATTCTGTACAGCACGCAAAACACGTGACATAACATAAAAAAGTATATATTATTAATAAGATTCCGATGAACTAAAGACATTAGTCTAACGAGTCTAAGCCGAGTATCACTCTATATGTTAGTATTGAAATTTTATTTGTCAATTATTGGAAAAAAAAATCAATATTACCGACATGAATAGAACCAAGTGGCTAAAAGGGTCAAATCCGTTGTAAAGAGTTTCATTACACCTTTGGATTTATTTTGGAGCAGCCTATTGGGTAAGGGCTTATGAAGTCACCTGATTGAGCCAATTTTAACAACCTGTAATTGGTCCAAGGGTAAGATCTTTAGGTCCCCCCCACACCCCACTCCATCCCCCGAGATTGACAATTAAATGAAAACTCGTATGCCTACTTTCTATGATCTAAAATCTTAATGTGAAAGCGGAGTAACTTATCGAAGTGTCGATTGAAGCCTAACGATTGATTATGATAGCTTAGCTAGGGGCAAGGGAGTTCCTATATTGAAAGAAGTAGAGATAAAGAGTGTTGAAAGCTCGATATTATATATAAAAAAAAACCATCAGATGAATGAACAATCATGAGCCCACGTCGAGGTGCCAAAAGAAAGCATTCTAGAAGCACCTGGAATCACGTGGTACGATTATTAGTGACCTATGAGAGTTGGGCAAGTATTGATAGAATTCAAGTATTGTAAACATTTATCTATGTCTAGTAGAGAATATTGAATAACACTCAATTCTATTACGGAACAAAAAGAAGAGTTTATTAATCATTCCGCTGTGGGAGTTTATTCCGTATTTCGACCTTATTGCATATATATACTCTTTACTTTAAATTAATAAAGAATATAAAAATTGAAACCATGTGTTCACCCAAAAAATAAAAATTCCTTGGATATTTCAGGCTTGTCGGCATGTTCTATACAACAAATAAAATTTCATTCCTAAATCCTACATAAAAAAAAAAAAAAAAAAGAGCATAGATAAGTCCAAGACAATTGCTTTCATTCATAAATAGCATCCATTTCTACATCTAATAAAGGCATAATTTTAAATTCGTCATGCTTGACGGTTGAAGAATAAATACGATTGTGACCAATTCAAGAAATCCAAGTTAGTCGATTTCATCTCATATTATATTTATGCCCGGCTAAAAATTAGATTTTTAAAATAGATTTTGATAAAAGCTAATGAAATGTATAATTGATAAATTGATAAAAATTGTGGGCCCTACATATATATAATAAAAAATGAATTTGAGAAAAAATAAATTTTACAAATTGAGAACGAAGAGGAAAATAGGTATAAGGGTATTTTACCTACATAGCCTGTGGTTTCTCTACAAGTAAGGTATGGACCATTACACATTTTCAATACGAATGGATGAAGATTTTATCTTATCCATTGGAGTGTGATTGATAGATAGGAAGATCATATACTATAATTTAGATGGAAAAGTGGCGAGCTAGATTATAAAAGACGCTTGATAAGTTGAGTTGAATATTATCGAACAAGATTAAAGAAGAGACAAATATAATAAAATGTATCAGTTGTAAGGTTTAGTACTGTCTAGCTCGATGTACTAAACACGTATATAAAATTGCTAAAATTTTGCGAAAGAAATGAAAATGACAAATATGTCACAACTCAGGCAACCTAATCTCTTTAGTTTAAATGTTTAATAATGAATTAACAAAATGTTAAAGTTGCATCTTTCATTCATTAATCGAAAAAGGATTAATGTGGCAAATTTGCATAATGGGAAATGGTCCAAATCGCATCTTTTAGTCAAAATCAATTAATTAATTGGCTTATACTAATCAAGAATCAAATGCAGGCTGGTGAAAAGCATAATCTTTAATCAATTAACATCATTTTTGCTTCACGTTAGGTAGATTTTGAATATGTACATATTCGCATTCGGCCATACATACATACATACATACAAACATATATTGTTCGTTTTATTGCCGAATCTTGTGAAATAATCAAAATATATCGATGACGCCTATAATATTAATGAAATCGATTCCCTGATAAAACTTCTTACTAGTTTTCTTGCCACATCATCTATGAGAAATTTTTATCTTGTCCACTGGGGTAGGAGATTAGGCCTGCTAATATTTATATATGCAATCTCATATTTAATTTTGATAGAATATACTTAGCTTGACTAATTTTTGGTTACGGGTCTCACTAAAGTCAAAATATTCCAAAGTGTAGCTCCAAACGGCTTTTCCATGTGGTCTCATGTGTTCCCACATTAGTCAGTCTCTTTGCATATACCCTAGTCATGTTCCAAAAATATTATATGCACTACATGAAAAATAGTGTAATTAGTTTAATAATATATTTACAACTAGTTATCTAGTTAGTTAATTATACAAAAATAAGTATGCAACAATGTCATGCATGTGCAACGAAAAATACTCCCACAAAGAAAGGCATTCATTCATAATTTTACGAGATATTAATAAGTTGAACTCTACATGACTAATAAATACGGTTATTTTTGTTTTATTTAACTATTTTGTTATATAATAGGACGAAGGTAGGATCCACTTAAGTTGACTAGGTATATCTAACGAATGTTGTCAAGACCGATCACCTTATCCGAGCAAGCAGTCGAGCCAACGATTGAACCTGACATTGATCTGTCAACTTTTACGCGAATGACGGTTCCACTTAGTTCGGAGTTAGACCATGACTAGCAGATTACTTTTGCGTACTTCGGCATGAACCTGAATTATTAATGATATGATATGTTACAGTAACTAGAAAATTGAGACATTACAAAGAAATTGTGACTTAATTTTAATATATATATATATATATATATATATATATTTAATTTTCATAAATAATAACCATAATTTTTATGGGGAAATGAAGATTGATGTGATGCCCAAATGCATGAAAATGGAGTCTTTGGTGAACGTAGAATACACGCATCTTGTTAGTACCTAGAAAACCTAATAGTTAAGTACATATTTCCACACACACACACAAAAAAAAAAACTAATTCCATGCATGTTTACAAATCTCTAGGCTCTACTCTAGTTAATTAATCTTGAAAAAACTAAGCCCATATTTGATTTTAATAAAAATCAATTTTTTACTAAATTGAAATAAAGTTGATGAAATGTGTGATTTAAAAATTGATAAAATTTATGGCTTCCATTAAATGTTTGGCTGAAATGAATTTTGGGAAAAATCACTTATAAGAAATGGGGTCGAAACTGGGACAAAATTGCTCTAATTGTATTATATACATACATTTTTATCTAACAAATAAATTAAGAGCATGTTTGAGCCCTATTATTCGTCCAAAACACATTTTGGAATAATATTTTGATGGAAAATGTGTGGTTAAAAAATTATAAAAAAAAATAGGTTAGAGTATAATATTATTTTATTGAAGAATATGTTGTTGAAAATAAGAGAGAGAAATGTATTTTGAAAATAATGGGGACCAAACCAATGCTAAATAAAATTAGATATCGAGTCAATCAAAACAAGGGTTTACCTATAAGCATTGATTAGCACATGCTTATCTTTTAGGTTTTAAACTTAATTTCAACTTATTAAGACCAAGTTGGAATAATTATTTCTACTTTATAAAACTTGATTATGTAACAAATAATGTGCGCTTTAAATCCATGGAAGAGGGCTGCATGCACCTTGATCAATGAAAGAGAAAAAAAATTACTATAAATTTAAAAACATGAATGTGAACAGTAGAAGTATGTCAAGTGCAATGTTCTAACGGGAATTCAAACGGTATTACCGACCACATCAACCGAACATTGGCACTGGGAATTGTGGTAATAAATGCAGATGGAAAAGAGAATGAGGTCACCCACATTCCACCACTGTCATATGATATAGCTAACCATTTACCCCCAACACCACCCTCCAACCAACCGCCCGGGCGACCCTTTTGAACGTAGTGAATGAAGAGTAGGGGAACGAGCTCCCTCTAAGTTAGCGCGGGTTTAGAGGGCTTTAGAACGTGGGTATTCAAAACCCAATTTCGTAGTTACAAATCCCATTGAGTATGGTTTTTTTCATTATATTGAATAAAATTGAAGTAGACCCAATTATTTGTAAGACGATAAGAATTTGATGTCTAATAAATCAAAAGAGATCAAATTTCTTGACTTTGGTAGGTATCAACTCCACGTATAGTCTTACGATTTTAAAATAGACCTATATTTTTGTTAAACAGTTGCTCGAGCCTCATCACTACAACTCCCTTTGTTAGGAGGCGCGTCTTTTCCCAAAATTATGGAGCTTTTTTATTGAGTTTTTAAAGGAGAGATATCTCGAATACTTTGGTATTGTTTACCTACCTATTCGTGTTACTATTAGTGTTCTAAAAAATGACGTCTAAGCGCGAATCAGGAGCAAAAAGCATTACTTCGCCCTTTTTTGCACTTTTTTACTCTTTTTTTTCACACCTAGCACACGATTTTTTTACGCTTTTATACTTTTAACTCTTTTTTACGCCTTTCAATGCTTTTTACGCCTTTTTTCCTTTAATTATTACATAATTTTTAAATTGATTTAAAATTTTAAAATAATATTAAAATAAGAAAACACTTTCTACACTTTTTTACACCTAGATTGAAGCTTGGCCTCCATACTATATGTTTATTAGAATACTGATTACCGTAGGATTTGGGATCTTTAAAGTTAAGAATATAATTAAGGCATAATTTAAATATTTAATTAATAGTTTAATCTATGGGACAATTGTTTGAGTAATACTTTGTTTTCATCTTCGAATTCACAAAGAAAAGTCTTTTATACATTACACAAAACAAGAGAGTAAGATTCACACTCCATTAATATTTTCTACAAATAACGTGTAAATTGTGACGGTTATTATTAATTTTTAAGGGATCGCTTAGAGACTTGTTTTTACATGTCTACTTTTTATAATTTATTGGATCAGAGATACAATTGAAAATGAATCGGCAATAATTCTTATCTAACATTATTTAGAATCATGCTAATTTTGCCCTTGATTGTCAATGATGAATTGAGAATCCTAATGTTATAAAGAAATTAAATTAAATCAATATTATAGTAAGAAAATTGTTATGCCCTAATGATAAATCTC
This sequence comes from Fraxinus cuspidata, assembly GCA_903798385.1. Classification (NCBI taxonomy): domain Eukaryota; kingdom Viridiplantae; phylum Streptophyta; class Magnoliopsida; order Lamiales; family Oleaceae; genus Fraxinus; species Fraxinus cuspidata. Next base: position 9,695 of record CAIGRP010078069.1, read on the forward strand.
ATACCAAGACTAATATTAACACATTCAAGCCAATATTCTTATCATTAATTAATATTCTATAAATATACTTAAATATTTAATTAATCATGTGTGGGACCCACTAATAAATGGAAGAGAGAAAGTTTTAAATATGACTATCCCCAAAAATCTTCCTAAAATTCGAATATGACCAAATAGATTTGGTAAGATTTCCCTTACTATAATATTTTTATATAAATTGATAATTTTGTTCTTTCAGAGATTCTCATAATGCCATGTGACCAAATGAAATATATATTTTTTTGTTAATTTATGCCTATTTTATATTAATTTATATCTCTCATTTATTTATGCCTATTTTATATTAATGATTGTAGTCAAAGTAATATACTATAAAGCTGAAGAGTGAAGACACAGTGATATCTTGAAGAAATTATGCAATAATCTTGAATTTTTATTTGAATTTTAAAAGAAAAATATTTATATATTTTTATACAAACCAACTTAACACAAAATTTTGGAAGAATTTAGAAAGTGTAGTAAAAGAAAACCACTTAGTTATCAATGTCAAGACTTTTTCCCCCATTTTTAATGTTATTGAACATTAAATAATTTCATTAGGAAAATTTCATACTTTTTTATTTATTTTGAGACAATATGTTTTAATTATTTTAGAAATTATTTATGCCATAAAGCTTTTAAAGATATAAATTCATGTTTGGGTAGTTATAATTTTATATCTTAACCACATAGAAGTTTCATCAAATATTTGTCCTTAATTTCAAAGCACACAAACAAAACAATTGGAAGGAAAAAAAAAAAAAAAACAGGTCCGCTACATAAATGCTACGATAAAGAAAGACCAATTACCTTTATTGTAAATAATTTGTGGTGTAACAATAAAAAGTTGTGGCGTCGATATATATATCTATCATTTATGTTTTATTATATTTGTTTTCCTTTAATTAAAATAACCTATAAAATAATTGGTAGGTATTTTAATTTAAGAGTAATGTTATGTAGTCCTATTAGAGTTTGCAACCCAAATTTAGATGACGTTAGGTGGTACACTAAATGAAATGGTGGAATTAAATGAGTTATTTAATTTCACATATCATTTAATGTTACATTGACGTCATCTCAATTGTAGTTGCAACCCTAGTGAGCTAAATATCATTACTCTTAATTTAATTAATTGCAGATTCAATATTTCCTTAATTGATAATTTTGCTAGCTTCGTTATTAATTTATGTAACTAATCAAGTAATTATGTATATTTATTCGAGCATGCCCCTTTTTTATTCTGTAATCAACATATTAATTAACAAGCACCGTGGCTTAACTTATTAAATTATTTAAGAGATTTTTTCATTGTTTTTGTCTAAAAAATTAAATTGTTAAATAGACGAGATTTCCATGTCTATCTCCTATAAGCCAAATTCTATCACGTTTGCATGATTAGAGATGAATTTTTTTCAAATGAATAGTTGTGAAATTTGAATAAGTTACATTTGTTTGCCCTAAAATGGCATAGAATTCATTACTTATCAAATTTTTTATTTTTCTAACGTTTATCAAAATCTCTACTCATACATATACATAACAAGTCGAGCGTTTAATCCAAAGAGAATGTTTTTCTTATCGTATTGTATCACAACTTCATCTAAAAACTTAAATTCATAAAGAGAATCAAACTTTAAACTTTCCGCGTATGCTTTAGTTGGCAAAAAAGAGCTTCCAAGAAGAATGTGTTGAACACAAGAAGCCAGTGATTTCCTACTGATTTTCTCGAAAAGAAAAATCCAACTTCTGGTCCGCGTGATCATACTCAATCATAGAATTCATCAAACTTTTCTTAAGTTAATTACCAATATAACCCTAAATATATTCTTCCTGGAAAGTATGGGCAAATGCCCTTTTGCCACAAAATAAACAAGGAGAAAAAGGAGAATTGGAGAAAAAAATAATGCAATTTGATCCCAAAGTAGTAACCCTCCAACAGGGCTCCCAACCTGGCTGTGGAGCATACAATTATGGGTGGTGGGAATTAGAGATTAGGTTTGAAGATTACATCACCCAACCCTATCATATCATGCATGAGATATGAGTATGTACTTTTTTTAAAGAAAATTTTATTATTTTGGACCAAGTTTTTTTTTTTTATCATTTTAATTAATTAAATGATGATGAGTATGCACTCGTGGTCTTGTGATTAGCCTGACGGCTGAAGAGAGTCAAGAGATTTCTTTTTATTTTATTTTTGTGTTTTAAGATTTTGTAGAGCTCTAGTTATTCAAAATAAAAAATTAGTTACTTGTAGTGCTGGTTAGAGCCGTGACACAAATCAATCACAATACATGTGATGGTGCATGCACAATTATTACTCGAGTAACATTATAAATTGTGTGATAGAAACTCCAAATTCAATTAATTTATAACTTTTGAATATCTAGAAAATATCTCGAACCATGCACTAAAATGTAATTATTTGATACAAAACTTGCACAACGAGACTTTTTACTTACTATTACACAATAAATTAAGATCAAACAAACCCAAAATGAAATATAGATTTTCTTGTACTTGTACCTCTTTTTCCATCTTTTAACATATTCCTTTTGGAGTTTAGTTTTATAAATTATTATAGGTGGCCTAAGCCAAGTTGGAAGTGATGATATACTACTTTTTCCAAACCCACTTTTAGTACATACACACTAAAATCTTACCAATTCCAAGCTCATACATAGCTAACAATCTTTTCATGAAAAGAAGAGACTATGAAAACCAAGGTTTCATCCACATGCTCCCCTCGTCTTCTCATGCATGAATTTACACCCAAAAACAACTAAAAGTTAGTTGGGGTGCCATATTCTTTATAAAATTCCAAAACTCTATAATTTATTTTGCAAATTAAGTTAATGAAAGCTAATTGAGTTATTATTAACATATAAGTTAGAGCTTAAACCCTAGCAAAGTACACTCTAACCATCATCATGACTAATATAAAATCTTGAAAAAGGGTTTGCTTTCATGTTGTGAGGACATGTGGCAAATTAAAGATTATTAAATTAGGTTCTACTTTTGAATGTTAAATGTAATTAAAGTGTAATTAGGGCTTCATAGGTATATGGTCTTGTGGATTCCATTTCCAAAAGTGACAATATAAACTAAAGTTCAAACTTAATTAAACACAAACCACTATTAATTAGTAGTCACATCGAATAAAAGGTAAAATAATACAAGGGTTTGAGCTACCCATTTTAATAAGATTATTCTTTTAAAATAAAACTCAAGTCTTAATATTAGATTATAATAGTTTGGAGGTTCATGGGATGCTTGGTCCATCTATTAACATTTAACAAGACTAAGCCCTTGTTTAATCTCTATTTTTCTCAAAACGCATTTTTTTCTATTTTCTTTCCAACCACACATTCTTTAATAAAATAATATTATACGTAAACTTAAATTTTTTCCTTATTTTTTAACAACAAATTCTTTATCAATCTACTATTTCAAAATGTATTTTTACAGTAAAATGGGGTTCAAAGAGGTTCTAAATATAATAATTAACAAGTTTTATCGTATACTTACACTTTTAATTCGTCCAATCATGATAAACCAAGTATATTTTAAATGGCGTGACTCATATGTTACCCCTTTCTAATTTTGGATAAGATTGACCCGCCTTTATTAAATGAAATAGACAGAAAAATCACATTTTCATGTAAAATCTATTTCGTTACGATTTACAGTGTTCATTTAATTTTAAAAATATATCTAATGTTTAATACTAAACACATTAATAGTAGTCCATGTAATAGGCTTCTAGCTAGCAGCATCCATCATTACCAAGCATCACGTTTCAAATTTACTAATATGATTCAGGACAGATCGTGTCAAACCTTCACGATGGAAATTATTCATGTTATGACTATGCTAGATAAGAGTGTACCATGAAGTGTACTGAAATCTAATTTCATATTATATAAAATTTTGAGAAAAATATGAAGATATTTGGACAAAAAATAATGGGTCCCATTGTGGCCCGCGAAATGTGAACCATGTGTTGTCAGGAATGGGCTTAGTGGGCCGAAAGTCTGAATCCAAATGTGGGGGTCCAATAGGTTGTGGATGGTGTTAAGCCTCCAGCTCAATTTGGGCCTTTCAGTACACGTGGGCACGTATTTTATTATCTTAGTCAGCTTTCTATACTGCCAGGTAAGCATGTCAAATCCAAAATGTATAATTTTGCTATAATAATTATGTATTGGGACCTTTTTGGGCCATCAGAATCAGATGAAGATGTAGCATCACTCTCATTTGCTTCTATATTCTGTTTGACCCTGCTTAGTAATTTTCTTTTAACAAAATTCAATTAAAATGATCTACAAAATTCAAGTGAATCATGCTATTTGTACAAATTAGGTTGACAAATTTGGTTTACAAACTATGTGTTCACAACATTTAGACCAATCATTTCAAAAACTGTTTTAAAATTAATGAAAATCAATGGTTTAGATCTTACAAACACTTAGTTTGTAAACAAACTTTGTAAATAAAGTTTGTACAACTAGATTAATTCAATTCAAGAACATCCCTTTAAATACTTCATTACCGTTGACTTCTAGAATGTTTTGGATCGAGCTGAGCTTGCTCGACCCTTAGACACTTGAGCAAAGCTTGTGTTCACAAACAAGTCTCAACTCGACTCTTTGGCTCATTTTTTATATGTTTTTTTTTTTAAAATAATGGAATAAGAAAAAAAACTAGTCGGCTTGTGGGTCGACGAGCGACTCAATCCATTTGAAACCCTCATATAGATTAGATTTATTTTTCATCAAATGCCTAATTCATACACGAGTTTCATACATGAGAGTAGCTAAGAATTGAAATCACTAACATTTATTTTGAAATCATCTCATATCACTTAGGGTGTGTTTGGCATAATGGATTTTAGGTCAGTTTTTTCTAAAAATTATTTTAACCAAATAAACATTTCCAGAAAATTATCCAAACATGTTCAAAAACAACGTTTAGTCCCGAAAACAATTACTAACTCTTCAAAGTCATGCAAGCATGCCCATAATATAGAAGCTTAAGAGAAATTGTCGCAATAAATTACCAACATAGAGCAAGTAGTGATTTCTCGAATCAATTAATCTTGTATTTGTTTTACTTGTAACTTTATCAAAAATGCTATTTTTAAAAATGAAGTCACAAAGGCTACGTATAGACCAAAAATGAGATATTTAATACAGTTGATTGTCGTCATATTTAGTCATATCCAATTCAACATATCAACTACGTTCTGAGTGAAACTACAATGTATAAAGAACCGTGCTATAGGTACAAGAATTCTTGTACCAGACAGAGGTGGGGGTGGTTGCCAATATTTTAATAACATGGAGCCTACCCCCACATGAGTGAAATTCAAAATTCTGTATCAATTCTATTTTTTTCCCCTCTACTCACAACATTATTCATATGTAAAATACCCACTTCATTGTGTAATGTGTAATATAATTAAGTAATAATATACCTAGACTTAAAAAAGTACAAGTAGGACTTTGGCTTATGATTTGATAATGGCCCCATCATTAACTTCCCATCTTCTATCACATGGACCTAGGGATGGCAAAAAAACTCGTCGGCTGGGGCGGCTAAAAAAAAGCCCGAGCCGGGCCACCGAGCCTAGGCTCGGGTCGAGCCCCATTTTGGGGCGTTGATTCGAGCTGGGCTCGGCTCGGGCTTT
>CAIGRP010078086.1:0-22860 GCA_903798385.1 Fraxinus cuspidata
AAAATAGGCTAACTCATACAAAACGATAATCAATAAATTATTTTCAATTCTCATACCTGATCTTTATCCAAGATAGAATCGGACATCTGGTATCGTGGAGTATGCAGAACGGCTAATTCACGTACAAGACCATGACCCTCCTCCATCGACGGCGTCAATTTGATTAGGGCCTCAAGCTGACATATTGACATTTTAATTAGTTAATGATCATGTGATAAAATTCCAAAACGACGTACAATATAAATCTACAATATGTAATATTCACCTGAGGGTCGTCGAGGATGGTTGATAATTGTTTGTCGGACGGACATCCGTCTGCTCGGGATGCTCGCCAATTATGCATCCGAGGGCAACGTGTTTTTCATCGCCTAACAAATCGAGTATCCAAGAGAGAAACCGTCTCATGTGCCCAGATCTACAACATATACACTTAGTATTTATAAATTTAGCATAAAAATTTTTAACGTTGATTATGTTAAACATTTACCTGCACTGCAGCCAAGGGCAATCCATATGCATCGTACTTACGCATGGACCCCTTGGGCTTCTAATATGATCTGGTGAAGACATGTACGATGTCCGTAAAACATCTTCGACCTCACAGATAGTTGTTGAACGCGTCAATGGAAAATGGAAAATGTCGACGACGGTCTTCTTGTTATGACACCTCATCATACTCTCAAAGATGTAGACTAGCCCAAGCTTCAACCTATCTAACGTCTGGTCGCACTCTCTGATCACACCCATCAACTAGGGTAGATGCACAGTCTCCTATCCTTGGAAGTACGTCTCGTACAACTTGTTACTTTTCTCGGTGGCTGCCTCGTTGCCTGTAATTCTCAGTCCAAGTGATCGGGGGTGAACTCAAACATCGAGAAACTAACGACCTTGCCCCGAGGTCGAAGTGGAGAGCATTGTAGTTGACTGGCCTAAGGAGCCGACATAGTAGTGCATCGATGATCAACCCTGAGTATTGCACCTCTCGCAACTAGTACAGGGGCCACAGGAAGGACTACCGCAACATATCTCCATGCTGATCATCGAGTAGCTCCAACACAGCATTAAAACTCTCAAGGCAACTGTTCCAAGTAGCTTTCCCCGCCATTCGTCTCAACTCTACATCTAAATGATACTTCATCTTGCAAAAATTCGAATGTTAGAATATTGAACAATAAATAATAAAAACTGCATAATCTCAAACCGAATTGTAACTACCATACTCAAGACATCGACGATAATAAAGAATTAAATATTATTTAATTAAATTTGAAAAAATTAAAGATTTATTTATAATGAATATTTAATTAAAGAATTTAATACTAAAAAATTAAAAGGAAAAAAATGAATTTGTTAATTCGTTAAAAAAGAATATTTAATTTTAGTAATTATCAATTTAAAATTCATTATTTAATTATATATATAAGTAATTTAAACAGAACGAAATTATTAAAATTAAATAAATATTATAAATATTATTTAATTAAATTTAAAAAAAATTAAAGATTTTTTTACAATGATATTTAATTAAAGAATTTTAAATTTAAATTTAAAAGGACAAATAAGAATTTTCTAATTCGTTAAAAAATGAAAATTTAATTTTAGTAATTATCAATTTAAAATTCATCATTTAATTATATATATAAATAATTTAAACAAAACGAAATTATTAAAATTAAATAAAGGATATAAATATTATTTAATTAAATAATTAAATTTGAAAAAAATTAAAATTTTGTTTACAATGAATATTTAATTAAAGAATTTTAAACTAAAAACTTAAAAGGGAAAAATGAATTTGCTAATTTGTTAAAAAAGAATATTTGATTTTATTAATTATAAATTTAAAATTCTTTATATAATTAAAATATAAATAATTTAAACAGAATGAAATTATTAATCTTAAATAAAGAATATAATTATTATTTAATTAAATTTGAAAAAAAATTAATGAATTGTTTATAATGAATATTTAATTAAAGAATTTTAAATTAAAAAAATAAAAGGAAAAAAATCGTTAATTCGTTAAAAAGAATATTTAACTTTAGTAATTATCAATTTAAAATTCTTTATTTAATTATATATATAAATAATTTAAACAAGATGAAATTATTTAAAATTTGAAAAAATTAACGAATTGTTTACAACGAATATTTAATTAAAGAATTTTAAATTTAAAAATTAAAGGGAAAAGAAAAAATTTGCTAATTCGTTAAAAAAGAATATTTAATTTTAGTAATTATCAATTTAAAATTATTTATTTAATTATATATATAAATAATTTAAACAAGACGAAATTATAAAATTAAATAAATAATATAATATTTTTTGATTAAATTTGAAAAAATTAATGAATTGTTTACAATGAATATTTAATTAAAGAATTTTAAATTAAAAAATTAAAAGGGAAAAAAGAATTTGCTAATTCGTTAAAAAAGCATATTTAATTTTATTAATTATCAATTACAAAATCTTTATATAATTAAATATATAAATAATTTATGCAGGACGAAATTATTAAAATTAAATAAAAAATATAATTATTAATTAATTAAATTTGAAAAAATTAACTAATTGTTTACGATGAATATTTAATTAAAAGAAAAAAAAGAATTTGCTAATTCGTTAAAAAAATATTTAATTTTAATAATTATCAATTTAAATTTTTTTATTTAATTATATATATAAATAATCTAAACAAAACAAATTTATTAAAATTAAATAAAAATAAAAATATAATTTAATTAAATTGAAAAAATATTAAATTTTATTGAAGAAAGAATTTTAAATTGAAAAAGAAAAGTTATAGGCCGACTGTCGAGCAGACTATTAATAGTCTGCCCAACTGTTTCTAGGTTTGGGCCGACTATTTAACATGAACAATTGGGTCCGATTGTTTTTAAGTCGGAAATGGCGAGAAAATCGACATTCTCGACGATTTCTTGCCATTTTCGGCCATTTTTCTTTACAAAACACTTATTATAACAAAACCCAACAAGAATTAACGAAGAAAACACAATAAATAACAATTTCAAATCACCAAAAATTAATCAACTTTGCAAAATGAAAAATCATTCTTAAATCAACAAAAAAACTAACATTTTCCAAGATAATCACCGAGTTCTCTGTGATTGTCGGCGTTCGATAGACCGTAATGTTGATAACTTTGACTGGATCCGACTGTTTGGTCCCACTTTCCACCAATTTTGACTGTTTTCAATTTTTTCCTTTTTTTTTTTTTTTTTGTCTTCTTTGTTTTGTTTGTTGGGAAGACGAGGGCAAATGTGAAAATTTCTCTATTTTAATAACTTTTTTTCTAATATGGTCAAAGCCATTTTGGAAATGTATTTCCTCGAAATATCAAGGTTTATAATATTACTATTTACGTCTCCCCCACTAGATCCTCTCTCTGTGGCTCCCAACCCCCCTACAAATTCCCTCTCTCCCCTTCCTCTCTCGGTGTGTTCTGGTGCGCACATGTCTTGGTTTCCCTCGGAAAATCAATTTTTATTGCTATACAAAGACAACCCACTTCTTAAACCCACACACAAACACCCCCAATGATGCAGCCTTCAACTGTGACTCAAGAACCCACAAATCCCTTTGGCTTTGTTTCCAAATTGGGCTCTTATCTAGTCAATTATTCTAAGCTTAATCGTGATGCGCACTCGGTATTCTTATCTAACTCCTTGTATTATGATGCCAAGAAGAGGCCAAAGGCTGTGGCTTCATTGAGTTTGAGTACCAAAGGTGCTTCCTTTAGCATTAGAAAAGCTTTAAATCAATTCAATAAAGCAATAAAATTCCACTGTGAGAGAATCCCACTTAGTTTCGCCTCAGTTCGGGTTAATTCCGGGGAGAATAATGGTTTAAGAGATGATGGGAATGGCGTTTTGGAGGAATCAGAGGGAGTGCCTATAAATGGTGTTGAATCTGGAATTCCGAAGAAAGTTTTGATTTTGATGAGTGACACTGGTGGGGGTCACAGAGCGTCTGCTGAAGCCATTAAGGCTGCTTTTAATGAAGAGTTTGGAGATGATTATCAGGTCAGACTTTGATGGATTCGAATAACTTTTGTTGTTCATTATTCTGTGTTAGTTCGATAAGAGTTTTGTGGGTATACTTACTGTGGAACAGTACAAGCAATAAATTTGAAATACAAGTTTGGAGGTATAGTGTTGAATACAACGGTTAAATAAATAAATAAATAGATTCGTCTGCTAAGATTTTAGACGAGATGTTCAACTTGATATTATAGCAGCTATTTCCATTTGAATTTGTATGTGAAAAGCCTTTGACTAAAAAACTGAATTCAGTCTCATAGTTTAGGTTCCTTGCTAGTGCTTCTTGATTGTGTTATGTTCTGTTGCAGGTGTTTATTACTGATCTGTGGACAGATCATACTCCGTGGCCTTTTAATCAACTGCCAAAGAGTTATAACTTTCTCGTAAAACACGGTTCACTATGGAGAATGACATATTATGCTTCTGCTCCACGTGTAATTCATCAATCCAATTTTGCTGCAACGTCAACTTTTATAGCTCGGTGAGGTTATTTCTATTTCTATATAAATTCCTGTGACTAACATGTGGATGTAAGTGACTAGTTTTTCCTCAATGGTTACACTTAGGAATTATTTACTCGTGAAGTCTGCAAGCACATGATTTTCTACTATTGAAAAGCATCTGGTATTTTGTCTCTTAAGCTTATAAATGACCAGCAAATGGTAAAAATTCTATGGTCCTAATTGGTAAATTTACATAATTTAGCAGTCAAGGTCTGCTTCCTTTTTAAATTGATCCCTATTCACCATTTCGTGTTTTATTGTCCATTTTCCAATTAATGGAAGAAAGGTTGTAACAATTTCAGTTTATGCTTGATTCTACACTTTTTGTTCAACTGCAATTATTTTAACTGAACCATAAACCCAACTTTATACCCAAATTTTGGTATGTGGACTGTATGCGGCCAGAGCTTGAACTGTGACATTGCCCTTCACTCCGGTGTTGAGCTAGGGCCAATATGAACATATTAAAATTTATTTGTATCCTCATATTTTAGTCTTCAGAAATAATCTCATGTATTTAGTCCTGAACTAAAAGTCATCACTCATGGATTTGTCACCATTACATGAACATACGCAAATCCCTGATGGTGCTCTTCCCTTCCCCTTGGTAATTAAGTTTAACGTATACATATTTATGATTTTTGTCTGCTAAATCTCTCTTATTAATCTGATTTACAAGTTCTCGCCTTCTTTTACACTCTTTAAATCCATAGAGAGGTTGCTAAAGGATTGATGAAATACCAGCCAGACATTATTATCAGTGTGCATCCTTTAATGCAACACGTTCCGCTCCGTATCTTGAGGGCGAAGGGCCTCTTAAAGAAGATTGTTTTCACCACTGTTGTAACGGATTTGTGCACTTGCCATCCTACATGGTATGCTCAGTAGCCATTTTTTCCTCTTATGCTATTCTTAATTTTGGTTTGATTTATTATGTCATCTTATGAGTAGGTTTCACAAGCTTGTAACTAGATGCTATTGCCCATCAGAGGAGGTGGCTAAACGAGCATCGAGAGCTGGTCTTAAGCCTTCTCAAATCAAGATCTATGGCCTTCCTGTGCGGCCTTCATTTGTGAAGCCCGTTCGCCCTAAGGTTGTGTTCTTTTCCCATTTTTCCCCTTTCTGCAAGGCATACAATTAGTGTCTTTTCCAGTTTTTAGCTGTTTATCTTTGCAGCTAATAGAGTACAGAGGTTAAAAACATCCTGTTGTATTCTAATCCTTTACCAAAAAACTGGTACTGTTTTGAGTCGTTCTGCGATTTAATGGATGAAAACAACAAACTTGGTTCATTATAAGCTACTGAATTAAATTGCATGTGAACTATATCTGAATCATGTAATTTACAACACCAAAGATAGGTTTAATATTAAGTTAAAGATAATTGGCATTACTTCTGGATGTGCATGGCTTAAGATGTTATTTTTCACACGATATGTTTCCCTAACTATTGCTTCTTATACTCGGGTAGATCAGCCATAACCACTTCCAGCAGGAATCACTGCACTGACGTTATTTAATTTGGTAGTGTAGTCTAATGGAGGGGGATGCCAGAATTAGTGGATTAAAACAGTCATTCAAATCATCATGGGCGTTTCCGGGTACAAGCTTGCAGTTTGCAACTCTGTCCTGTTGAAAATTGTTAGGCGTTTGAAAGAACATCAGTAAATATATCCATAAAGGAAGTTTATTATCATCATTGAGGCCTTTTGCTCTAATAAAAGATATAGCCCTATGAATATAGTGTATTCTAGGTCTTTGACTTTTTCCTAGTGGAGATGTTGGAAGTTATAATCAGTGAATATATTAATTGAGATAATTGATTACTTTCTGATTCTAAAAGGTTCTAACCTCAATGAACCAGTGAAGTAGGGAAGTAGAACAGGTGTAGTCCATTCTAAATATAATAGTAGGGAAGGCTTGTTGAGTGGAAAGAAACAAATGACAGTTCTGGACTTTCTCTTCCACCATTGATCATGCTTACTCACAGTACAGTTCCTCCATAAAATAAAATTAAAAAAAAGAGAGAGAGAAAAAAAAAAGGAAAAAACCACGTGTGAAATTGGAGGAAAGAGGAAATAAAACAAAAAATGCTTTGAGTTGCAGTTGTAAAGTTTAAGGTTAATTTGCCTGTAAACTTTTTGTCAGTGCTATCAATTGTACATTGGTTTTCAAATGAACTTGGGCATGGATTTGGTGCTTCCTTCTTCCCTGATCTTGTTTCTAGGGAAGCCAAGCAAAGACAATTTCCCTGTATTACTCAAAAACTGCTTGAATATTGGTTTTTCCCTTGTCTATTATGAAACGTGTTCTGTACCTCCTCTGTTCTCCCTTTTGATCCTTTTTTGCTCTCTCTCTCTCTCTCTATGAATTCTAGGCTGCAGTTGGTGATAACTTGGCTTCAGAACTTTATATTATTTGCTTGTAAAGTTTAGTGGTGCAAGCTTCTCATTCACTTCTGTGGGCGCGGATTATTATTTTGGAAGGACAAACAAGAGTTTTCTAGCATTTTTGTGTCTGTGGAATATGACTGGATTGCAAGCCATTTACGCCATGTTCTAAACATGGAACACTAATAACAGACTGTTTTGTATTGAATTTATAGGATGAACTTAGGGAGGAGCTTGGAATGGACAAGTACCTCCCTGCTGTTTTGCTAATGGGAGGTGGGGAAGGAATGGGTCCCATCGAGGCTACTGCCCGAGCACTTGGTGATGCATTATATGATGAGACTCATGGTGAACCAATAGGTCAGGTTCTCGTGATTTGTGGCCGTAATAAAAAGCTTGCCAACAGATTACAGTCAGTAAATTGGAAGGTTCCTGTCCAGGTAACAACTCCTAAGAATTTCCTACAATTGGCATTGTAATAACTCGTCATCAAATTATGTTGCGTAAAGAGGCAATAGCATTTGCTCATATTTCTGGAGGTGAGTCAAAGCCACCGGGAGAGGAGAGAATTTTCACGCCATAACATCCAAATTCTTTCTTGTGCCGCTGTCATCTCATACTTCTTAGAAGAATTATCTTTCTTTTGCTATTTTTTTTGCATTTTGTCTTTTATTCCTTCAAAATTAAATATATGCCTGAGATCACGGATTACATTCTGCTAGCAATGGTCTCGCTTTCTCCCCTAGACATGTAGACTAGTGGATAGCGGCTCTGTTTTGACTTTGGATTCCAGTGGGGGCAAACCCAAAGAAAAACTATTACCTGTATTTATTTCAAATGAGAAAACACGTGGTAGATGCATGCATGCTTATAGTACATAACCAAGGGCGACGTGCATCTGCCTGTATCTTTTTCTTTCTGTTTTACATGATATCAAGTGTATTGGAGACATTTCGGATTTGATTTTTATTCTGTAGGGAGAAGGCTGGTATACAAATTAGTCCAGGATTAGAATTAGGATCTGAACTTGGATAAAACGACACTTGCGGAAAAATTCTTAGAACTAGTAGATGTGATGCATTAGGAAAGTCAATATAGTTTGCATACTTATACAATAGGTCAAATGGGTGGCAGACAACGTGAAAGAATTAGAGAAGCACAATATAAACCTTTGATACAGAGGTGGGGAAAATAATAGGAATGGGCCAGGAAGAATCTTTGAACCTATTAAAAAATGAGGTTGTAGAAATTAAATGGAATATGATAATATTAGTTAAGACTTTTTTATGAGAAGAGTTGGTTAGTGTTATTTGTGCCTATTCAAAAATAGGATCATGTAAGGCAACAATGCAATAATTCTGGGAGGACATGGTTGGGTTGATTCAGGCAATTCCTATTCATGATATGATCTTTATTAGGAAGATTTGAGTTGTCACGTGGTGAAATCTAACTCAAGTTATCAACGAGTGCTTGAAATTTTTTGGTTTATGTGTCAAGTAGTAGTACTACTACTGAATTTGGGTTGGCTTATGATTTGGTACTAGTGTAAATTTGCTCGAAAAGACTCACTTATAACTTTTAGAATGAGCAGAAGTTTAGTCTAAGGTTTCATCCTTACTCGGAAGTCAAGATGGTTCGTTTTTTGCAAGGATTGTACAGTAATTTCTTGTGAGAGCTTAACCACATAATATATGTTGGTAGGGATTGACGAGGCTATTAAGAAATGGAAGTGAACTAGTCAAGAGGTTCGAGTTCATAGAACAAAATGATGGAACATGAAGTAAATTGGGATATAGATATATTGGATCCTAAATTTACTGGAAATGAGGCTTAGTTCATTGTCGTCGTTGTAGAAAAGTAAAGGTGTGGAAAATAATTTTTCTTTACATTCCATATTCCTTACTAACGTCCAAGATCCAAACAGAACCTTCGTATGTATTTATACGACTTACAGAAGTTATTTGCATTTTTAGGTCAAGGGGTTTGTCACTAAAATGGAAGAGTGCATGGGTGCTTGCAATTGCATCATTACCAAGGTACGTGGCTCTTAGTCAGTAATGCAAATATCTGGTCCTTTTTTTCCAATCAATTCTAATAAAAGGAAGAATAAAAAGAGAACCCATTATCTCCCATTTCACGAATGGTATTTTTGCAGGCTGGACCAGGAACTATTGCGGAAGCTATGATTCGAGGACTTCCCATAATTCTAAATGGTTACATTGCCGGGCAGGTAGCCACAGTATTCTCTGCTATATCTCTATTTTGCCCAAAAAATCCTCTGTGTTGTAGTAATTGTGTTTATACATTTATATCGGTTTTCTTATTTTTTAAATCCAGTTTCCCCATTGTATTGTCTAGTCCCAAACAAGCACAGTGTTTTCTATGTTCGTCATAGATCATTGTGCCCTTTTTAACGTAGTATAGTTTGGTAACTTAATCTTGTTCATTGCAGGAAGCTGGGAATGTGCCATATGTTGTCGAAAATGGATGCGGGAAATTCTCCAAGTCCCCAAAAGAGATAGCCAACATAGTCTCTCAGTGGTTTGGTCCAAAGCAAGACAAACTCATAGCCATGTCACAAAATGCATTGAGGCTGGCAAGGCCAGACGCCGTATTTAAGATTGTCCATGATCTTCACGAATTAGTAAGGCAGAAGATCGTTTTACCCCAGTATTGTACGACTTGAACAAAATATCTTCGACTCAACATTCACTTCAAGTTCTTTGGTTGAATCTATAGCTCTGGAATCCAAAAAAGGATCTTTTCATTCTTCTATTTATTCTTTTCGACCGTATTTCACATCATAATTTGGGAACTAAGACACCATGATAAAAATGCAGGTGGTCTGTAGAATTCATTCCCAAAGCTCCATTTCTTTATTTTTGATCTGTAGTGATTGTGTGATAGAAAAGTATGCATGTGAGACTTTTAGGTTGTGGTTGACACGCATTATTTGATAGGATTGGACAGTTTTTTGGATTGCTTACTTTGAGTATTGCTTTCCCTTATTATTATTGCATTCTACCGTAGATGTTATAACAGAGTTAAACTCACTTAATTCTATGATCAGGGCTAGAGGTCGAGACAACTATTCATTTATGTTCTTATTGTTTACAATATCGACTTGATTATCAATATGTTTAGATTGGTTCTATCTTTACTATCCTTGTGGTTGTACCTCTCTCAATTCAATTACCTAAAACTTATTTGTGTAAAAAAATATTAATTAAATGTATTCAATTGTTTAGTTTTCAACTTAAAAAATATTATACTTGTTTATTTTTTTTTATTGATGAGAGAGGATAAATGAGAGACTGAATTATCTAGAAAAGAAAAATCACCACTCTCTAAAGAAAATGTTTTCTGTCTTTAAGGAAAATATAGTCATATCACCAAAAGTTGGGAAAAAAATTTCATGAAAAAAATTGTCAATTAAGCACCACAAAAATAGGAATTTGGATGAAAAAATAACATTTTTCATAAAAAAAATAAAGTTAATTAAATACACTCTTACTACTACTTTTAAAATGACAAGTAATAAAATGAGATTACATTGTCATAGGTTTAGTGGTAATTTGGAGAACTATTGGCAAGTGAAAAATATTTGAGAAAGCAGTGGCAATTCAAATACTTTTTAAAATTCAATGACAATCGAAAAATATTTGAAAAAGTTAAGTGATAATTGAGATATAACACCTACACATGATACAACATATCGATACTATCTTAAAATACAGTCCGTTTAAACATATCATAATATTATTTTAACTTTCTTTCTATTATTTCTTATGGATTTAAACTCGATTAGTAGAATGTATATCATCGTTTTTAATAAATGCACTGCATTTTAATTGCATTAGATGTTTGTGCTTTATTTATTTTTACACTTATATTTCTTACTTTTTTTTATCATATTTTTATTTTCAATCTTCCATTAAGCAGTGCACATTGCCTTGATGACAATTTTTGTAAAAAAAATCCGTTAGCTAGTTTTAAAATAAGATTTTGCTTATTTAAAGATGTGAGGGGCAACTAAGTCATTTAATGCCTCGTAATAGAATTTTCTGACGGCAACACCATCGACGATAGAATATGTTAATTAATCAAAATCTGAAAATAAAAATGCGATGAAAAAATAAAGAATATAAGCAAGACAACAAGTAAAGGTTAAGAGTACTTTTTATGCAATTAAAGTATACTGCCTAAGAAAATTGTGCTGTCAATATAGCACGAATAATGCCCTGTGTACAGGGCAATTTTACACAGGGGTCTTACAGGCGCAAGCCATTTTCTCAAGTTAAAAAAAAAAAAATTTTTACTTCTCCGTGCCTTTTGAGCTTTTCAAAAGTTGCTTTCCGAAAATTAGTTTTTAACTTTTATTCTTCTAAGCTAAGCCAAACATAAACTTGTGACCACATTTCCACATCCTTATCGCCTCACACCGCACTCACCAAGAATCAATCACTCACAGAGGCAATAATTCCAATTCTCAACTCTAATTATCAAACAAAGGAAATTCGTCAAATCCTTTAATGGAGCTCACATTACAACAGCTGAAACAGTACGATGGCAGCGACCCATCGAAGCCCATTTATATAGCAGTGAAGGGTCGTATATTCGACATGACTTCCGGCAAGTCATTCTACGGCCCCGGAGGGCCCTACAGCATGTTTTCCGGCAAGGATGCTAGCCGGGCCCTGGCCAAAATGAGCAAAAACGAGGAAGACGTGATTGCCTCGCTCGATGGCCTCACAGAAAAGGAAATGGGTGTCCTTAATGACTGGGAGAAGAAATTCGAGGCTAAGTATCCCATCGTTGGTACTGTTAGTAATTAAAATAGATTATCTGAAATTGAAGGTTTGTGTTCTTGGATTTTTTAAGTGTTTTTGTGATGTGGGTATGTGTAATATGAAGTGATTGATGAAATAAATACTGCAAAAATAAGTATCCGAATTGTTGGGATCTTATCATCTGCTCATCGTGTTCTTATGTGCTTATTGATTAATCGCCATTATGATTTGGATTATTTTAGCCGGTTTTAGTTCATCTCTGTTATTAGAGATTTTACCCAAAAAAGTGATTTGTTACCAGGTCGTAAGCATCACATCATATAATTGATTGTTCTAATATCTTAGTATTGTCGCACTACCTCTATTTTGATATAGGTAGTAGAAAGAATGAACTAGGAGGAATAGCTCAAAATTGAAGTTAGATCTAGAATGAAAAGGGTAGGAACGCTCTTTAAAACTTGAAGACGACTCCAAGAAGAAGAAAGGAGAAGGATCCGCGAGGAAGCAGGTCTAGTACGAGTGAATTGGCTACATGTGAGGTTGGATTCTTTGCGAGGATACTAAGAAGGCCAGATTGGGTTTTTTAGAATTTGTAGACTACTGTATATCTTATGTCAAGTGTTTAAGGTTTAAATATACTCACTTTTGAGTGTTTTAGCTGGATTATTTTCATAATAATATTAGAACTGGATTTGATGGGTGACCAAGAAGGTTGGATGTTTCAAGAGCTCCACATAATATTATTATTTAATCTTAAACTCTATTTAGTTCCCCACTCCATGCAACCACCTAAGTTTGCATCGAGTGTGAGTGCCTTTCCTCATCTATAGTTCGTAATACAATTATCTTTGCTATCTTGATGGTGGCTCAAGATACTTTCCTGTGCAAGCAACCATTTTTGACTATGTGAAGAAGGTCGAGGACCAGAGGTGGCTTGAAAGTTGAAATAAAGACAGTTGGCGAGAAAGAAGATCTTTAGTTGAGAGAGAGATATAAAAAGAGTTTGTAATACAATTATCTTTGCTATTTTGATGGTGGCTCAAGATACTTTCCTGTGCGAGCCACCATTTTTGACAGCGTGAAGAAGGACCAAAGGTGGCTTGAAAGTTGAAATAAAGACAGTTGGCTTGATGACACAGAAAGCAGATCTTTAGTTGAGAAAGAGAGATAAAAAGAGAGCTTATGTTGGAGGAAGTCGATTGCTAGGAGAAAATAATAAATGAAGGCAGTAGGTGGCATACACGGAGTGAAATAACTTTTTTACTTTTAACATAGGTCTTTTGGTTGCTTCCTGAGTTTTATTATTATTATCTATCTTTTGGCGGTTGTATGTTTATGTAAGAAAAGGAAAAAAATATATGTGCTCGAGTTCCAAAGTTGGACGATGGTGTTACTCTATAACCCATCATAGCTGCTTAATAGGCAGAATTGCAATTAAATATGAATTCTACATTTGTTAATTTATCCTACTTAAGTGGAGGAAGCATTGTCAACAATGTTCAATGATTTTTTCCGATCCTTGGGTTGGTAACGTTTCATTTTGTTCACTGCAAAGTGAGAAAGGAAATAAATGGTGGTGTTTTATATATTTCTTGGTAAATTTAACTGATTAATTTGCTTTGTACTTCATTAGTAATGTCCTTGTGGAAGGAGAAAAAATGAGGAACTGATTGTTTCGTCCCCATTATTTCTAAAGTATATTTTTCTCTCTCTTGTTTTTAACAACACATTTTTCAATAAAATAATATTATACGCAAACTCAAAAATTTTCCCTATTTTTTAACCATACATCCTCCGTAAAAATACTATTTCAAAATGTATTCTTTCCAAAAAATGGGGGTCAAACAGGCACTAATATCTCAATTCGCTTGGGGGTTGAGATTGGCAAGAGGATTTTGAAAAACATTCAAGGGAGAAGTAAATGTTTAGAAGTAAGAGATCATGGGAACTCGAGTAAAAGGTAGTGGGCCTTCTGTTAATGGAGACTGATTTGGGACAATACCTCTATAGTGGAACAAGTGTAAAAATTTGATGAACACTGCAGATTAAGACTTTGATGAAGAAGAATGAAAGGTGTGAGAAAAACTTGAGGACTTCATTTTATGCAAGGGGCCATTGAAGCCTCGATGAGATAAAAAGTTATCGTTTTATAAAATGCCCCATTTAAAGACAATAAGTTGAAGTTAAGGAAGACTACGGCTTGTTTGACAAAATGGTGGACAGTATCTTTGCGAGGATGGCGTTTGACGAGGTTAGAAGCCTAGTTTTGGTCAGATTTGTAAAGATGTTTGGGGTTTATCGTGAGACGAGATTTATCCTGAAGAGTTTATGTTTTGATTATTGGCCTTGTGGTAATAATTGGCGAGTTAATTGGTTATGAAGATCCAAGAGAGTGGTGAATCTGTTACAGATTAAAGCCATGATCCCTACTGAAAGTTACTAGTTCGATCTTAAAATCACCTAGAGGGAGTTTAATAGATGAATAATGCGGAATTGAAAATTATTGTTGAGTAATATTGTAACTAGGTACAATAATTAATTATTCTAGATTCAGATCACGCGAATTAACTCCCATATGTTGAATTGCCGGCTTGTATGAAATCAATAATGTAAACAACATAAAAAATTGATGACGAAGAAAATCATTAATAGGGTAAAAAACTCTAGGACCAAACCAGTAGTTTTTACTATAGACAATAAGAATTTATAATATGATCTAGCCGAAAAAATTCACTAGACTTGCTGATCTAATTCCTACAATCTCCAAAACTCGCTGGAACGTGCTTCACTTACACCTGCTCCAAATCTTATGGAATTGTCTATCTCGTGTGGGTCACCAAAAACTCCTTGTTATTGTACTTTTCCTATACTTTTAGTCCAACCTCCCTTAAATTTCAACAATCTCTAAAAGCTATTGAAAAAGTAAGTGGGCGTTTTGGATTATTTGATTTTGATGTTTTTCCAAACTTGTGGTTGATTTATCTCAAGAATCAAAGGGTTAATCTCAATGTCTTGATGTATTCTTGGATCTTGGATTGATATTATGAGAATGTAAAATAATGATCAACCACCACAAAAAGTAATGGGCATTGGGTATTTATAATAAGAGGTATTTAAATAGTATAGAATAGATAGAACTCTTGAAAATCGTGAATTAGGGTTTCTCAAAAACATCTTCGCTTGAGTGCTGGGCGAGCGAAAGGTTTGTCACTCGAGCGATAGGCGGGTGACAACGATTCTGTTTTTTTCACTCGAGCATCGGCTAGGCAAGTTTGTCGCTTGAGCTATAGCAGACGGCAATGATTCTGCTCTTCCCGCACGAGCATCGGCTAGTCAACAAACTAGCGTAAATTCGGCGACTCTTTCTTCTTGTTCCATATTGGAACCCAAAGACTTCTAATTCATCTATACAACCCTCCAAAATGCTACTTGACTTTTACACATCTTTTATAACAATCATGCTCTTTTATAATAATCATTTTGTTAAAAGAATTGCCAATACAACATAAATCCTAACACCTACGTACAAGAGCAACAATGACGAATAACAGAATCAGAAAAGAAGCAGGGCACTCTGATTGACACACGAGGGATAAATTTAGACTATAATTAGGTTTAACGCTATCCAACAAAATCAACATATATTCAACCTCAAGGTTTTTGGAACTGTTCTTCAAGACCTTTTAATTGATCATTCATCAGTTGGAAGCAACTAAGAGGCTGAGCCACAGTATAAAAAAGAAAAAAGTATTTTGATGTAGTGGCTGCGATTGTGCATGAGCAATCATCCACAAATTTGAATCATAAATCCCCAAATGAACTGAAAATTCTGTAGGCTGAGCAATGTACTTCTAAAGAGCTTGACAGTACACTTGTTCTTCAATCATAGCAAACTTTTAAGGTGTAATTTTTGTTCTAATTTACGAAACTTACATTGGGCATATATGATTTATATCGATAAACATGTCTTTATTGATTGGTCAGCCACCTAGTTGACATCTATAATCGGCATACATCATGTTCTAGAACCATCAGATTTACTCAGGAGTTGGGCGTGTCAGTTTGGTATCGGTCCGTTGGACCTGGAAGGTGAAGTGAGCTGTTGATGAATGCCTGGTAGGTGCCATACCCACCATTAACGCTAACTATGTTATTGTGACTTTTTTTTTACTATTAATGATCTAATAAAATTTATATTTATATGAAGTCGTCTTCGTATTTTTACATATATAATTCAGGGGGCTCTTTCCTGGTAAGACAACTGAAAGTTGTGAGATCACTGTTGTAATAAAACTTGCAGGTGGGGAGTAATTCCAGTAGTTCTCACGTTGATGGTGTCTTAAGAATCTCTGTTTGTTTGTGTGTGATTCAATCACTCGTAATTTTTTTTTTGTTTTTTTAATGTCTTTTTAAGACATCCAAAACGATTTTCTATTATTTTAAGCAAAATACATCGTTTTCTTCGTTAGCATCAGCTGCCAAAACATTTACAATAGATTGAACTATCTAACAAGGAACCATTCTGAAATTGTGGCCAACTTAGCTACTGTGTTTATTGCTCCATTCCGTTTCCCTCCCTTCCCTTCCCTCCTCATAAATGAGCAAGAAAGGTCTGGGAATAAGCTCATAAGATCGATCTGCAGTGCAGTCAGATGGCGCCATCAGGTGCTACAACTCGACTTCACTGTCGAAATGGTTAACTCCATGAGATGCTGAGAGTCCCATAGTGACCCTTTACAACAGGGTCAGCTTATCTGTCGATGCTGGTTTCATTTAAATTTAGCAATTTTCCCACTTGGAAGATTTGTTTTTACTTTGACAAATTTCGGCTCCACAAGAAATTCCACCACCCAAGCAACAAACGCGTTTGAACAGATAGATAATAGCCTGATTTGAGCCCATATTTGATAACCATACTTGAAAAATTTAAAAATAATAATAAAAAGAGTTGGGCTCCATTTTGCTGTGGAAAGAGAGAAAGAGAAGTGAGAATAAAAGTCAATAATCTTGTGTGTATTATAATGAGAGTCAAAGTCCTATATTTATATGGAAGGATTAGGGATACATATTGTAATAATTTCTAGGGTTGCAGCGGTATAATTGACATTCACCAATAACTAACAATTTACAACACTTCCCCTTGAGCGACACATTACAAAATATCTGTCTCGTTAAAACCTTGTTTGATAAAAATTCAATGGGACAAAAAAATCGAATGAAGGAAAAATAGTACAGTTATTTTGAAATATTAAAGATAAATGTTGCATCATTAAAACCTTGCTAGAAAAATCTAGTTGGATAAAACCTAAGCGAAAGAAAAAGAGTACAACTACTCACTCTGATGATCACTGAAAATTTTTGAGTCAACGCATTCCAATATTGTGAACTAATTTCTTGAATGTAGATGTTGACAGTGCTTTTGTAAATAAATCATTCACATTGTCACTTGAACGAATTTATTGAATATTGATGTCATTTTTACGAAGCTTGTGTGGATGAAAGAATTTTAAAGAAATATGCTTCGTCATGTCACATTTGATATAATCTCCTTTGAGTTGTGCAATAAAAGAAGCATTATTTTCATACAAATTTATTGAAATTAATTTACATGATATTTGGATATAATGGGTCATGTTCCTCAACCATATTGCAATAATTTCAGAATAATTTGAGAATATTGCTATGAAGGATTACGTCACATATCTCCATGATATAGTTGTTCCTCTACATGTTAACATGTATCATGTTTGTGATTTAGCTTTATGTGGGTCGGAGAGATAGCATGCATCTGCATATCCCACTAAAGTATATCCCGGCTTTTGTAAACAAAATAATCCCAAATCAACGGTACCCTTTAGATACCCTTCATGTCACATTTGATTACATCAAAAACATCCACGAATGTTCATAAATAATAAACCATTACAAAATTTTAGGATTCCAATCGCTTGAATCTTAAATTGTAACATATTATCATAATCATATAATAAGTAATTAGAGTTCCAAATAATGAAATCCATTTTTTCCCTCTCAGCTATAAAAACCAGCATATGTGTATTTGAAGACATAATTCTGCTTAAACATTGACAGTTTAATCTTCAAGAAAATGACTACAACGTAAGATTATAGGTATACTAAAACCAACTGATTTGCATGTGTGAAATTAACATCTACAGTTGGGCTACCAAACACCTGCATCTTAAATAAAAATTAAAGTTTAATCTTTTGGGAATCCAATTCCTGCAAGAATAATCTTTTGGCAAAATAAATGTAAGAAATCTAAGGATCACGGCCTGAAGGACATGTGGTAGGAACGAACCAAAACAAACATTTTAGAGAATATATTGATAGTGAAACAATATGGGATGAAATCGCCAATAGTTCATTTCAACAAAATCGCATTTAGATTCACAGGGCAACAGACGGAATTTTCCTTTAATTCAGTTCAAATCACGGTCAAGATCCAACGAACACTTGATTACTGTATCCTGTAGTTCGGATTTTGGCAGATTGTTTGTACTCTTCTCGTCGATTGAATCAATTTTGGGGGTTAGGGTTCTCGAGGTGAATGTTTAGGGATCAATTGATTTGGGGAAGATGATTGGTTGAGGTGAAATTAGGGTTCTTCGTGAATGGATTTGGGAGGAGAAACTGAATACACGATTTGCAGCAATTTAATTTTGTTTTTGTTTAATCATTTTTATGAAATTGGTAAAGTCGTGTTTGGTAAGGTTCAATTTAATTTTGCTGATGTGGAAGCTGATTTGGCACTAACTTTACACTTGGAAAAGAGTTAACTAGCCAACTCATTTTTCCGCCGTCCACGTAGGCATGTCTATTAATGGTTTTCCTCGGGTGAGTGATGGAGTTGGATGGAATAAAGTTCAATGGCCAATGGAAAATTAATGAAGTTTAGTGAATAAGCCGTGGCATAGTATAAAGTTTAGTGGCCAATGAAACATTTAACTCAAAAAGTAGGAAAACAATTTACGTGCAGAATATTTTATTATGTAAATATGTGATTGAATATAAGTATGTATAAAAAAAGTTTGAAAAATATGGTTGTCAAATAGAAGCTCAATTGTGTTAAGCCCTTGTTTGACATCCATTATTTCGAAAAAACAAAGTTTTAAAAAATGATTATTAGGAGAATGTATAGTTAAAAAGTAGGATAAAAATTTGAATTTACACGCAGATTATTTTTTTTGTGTGAATGTGTGGTTAAAATGAGTATGTAAAAAACTATTTTTAAATAACGACTGTCAAACATTAGGTAAGTCACGTACTATCACATCCATGAGATTTGACAATACATACACCGTAAAATAGTTTATTTATAAATTTTAGGGTTTTGCTATATGTACATTAGGCTTGTCACAATAGGAGGGCCCAAGAATTTTTTATTGGATGTGGGCCCTTTTTTGTGTGTGGGGGTACATATAGCATAACCCTAAATTTTATGCTTAAATAGTCTTCTTCATATATATGCATTGAGTGAATGTTTGCTGTGTAGTGTATGATTAGGGGGTTTTGATCTTTAATACAATACGATGGTATCCAATCTTTTTTATTTAGAATAATTATGTTTGAAACTTAAATTTGTTTGACCTCAATTAAAATTATATACAGAAATTGAACTTTCATAAAGGAGATATTGAAACTATGAGGGAAGTTAAAAATAAGATAACCCTAGTAGATACAACTCCCCTTAAAAATTTAATTAAAGATTATAATCAAGATATAGAAACCCTTAGAGGTAGAATTCGAAAACTTGCAGACCAATCACAATGAAAACAGAAATTACTTGTGAAATATGTAATATATCTATTTTGATATTTACATCTGAATACCATATATTTCAGTTAAATAAAGAAATATATGAAAGCTCAATTGAGAAAAGAAATTCAAAAAATAGGATTAATAAAAATAAAATCAGCATGAGTAATGCTTTAAAAAATTATGATGAAACCATAAAAAGGTTTATATTGCATTATGCTATAAATTATTATGGAAGTCACTCATAAAGAAAGTTTAGAAAAATTCCAAAATGATGAGATCTATGAACAGATTGAATCACAAGGAAATTACTCTAAAGAAATTCTAATTTCTGATAAGAAATTAGCAAAAATATGTAAGACAAAACTAACTATAGATCCTAGTGAAATTTTCACTCAAACATGATTTATAAATAGGTTTATAAACAGAAATAAATATGTATATTATGGTGTATCTCAAAAAGAGTTCGCTATACATGTAAAACATACATATGGAAAGATAAGAATATCTTTACTAACAAAACAAGACATAAATAAAGCAAAACAGAAAATAGATCTTGATGATTCAAATAATCTATTTTGGATAAGAATATGAGCTATAAGAATTCAACTTAGAAGCACCTTATCTGAAAAAATTAATCAACATATCTCAATGATGTTGATTGATGAAAGAATCCAAAATCCTAATGAAGGATGTTTGGGATCCCTTGAAGGGAATTTAGCATGTGGAAAATTGTTATTCACGGTTTATCCAAGAATATCAGTTAGTCTACATGACCAAAACTTTGATGGAATCTTATCCTTCATACACAAATATGGAAGGACAGATTTAGTTAAAGATAATAATGTACATTTTTCAATATCATACTTGGTTAGTTATGCAATCCATAACCAACACAATATGACAATTGTTACAGAACCAAAAGGAATAAAGATTGACCCTTTATTCTCTGAATATATAAAACATAAAGAAACAAAATTCGAATGGTTAATTCAACCATCTAGAAAATCTTTGGAAATAAATATTAATGACCAAAGGCCATTAATAAAAGAACAAAGACTTCTTCTAACCAGATGTTTGTCTTTACAAAGAAAATCTATTCCAAATTTTAAATGGAAGGATGAAACAGAAGCTAGTACATCTAAACAGTTAAAACAACTAAGTGAAACTGTCAATGCTATGGTTAAGACTCTCTATAGAGAAGAAGAACCAGATGACAATAGCTGATATTATAAATGAAATCAGACTATTAAAGGACAGTATAGAAGAAATAAAAATTCTTCCAAAGAATTTACAAGAAGATAATGAAAAAACATTAGAAAAACATTCTGCAGTAATAATTGCAGGAGTTAAAACAAATGAAAATACTCCTAAGAAAATTCCAAAAGTTACTTTAGGAATTTTTGAAAAAAAAAAGGGAGAAACTTCAGACCCAGACCCAAAAGATAACCGAGAAGGAAAATTTGGCATTGATGCTATAAGTTGATATGGCAAATTTTAGAAAAAATCTTGAAAATATTTATGAGACTAGTAATGAACTAGGACTCTTAAGTGTTCTATTAGCTTTTGAAGACAATGAGTTACAAAAAATTGTAAACATTGTTAAAAATATTAACATTGGTTGTAATGAAACAATTACAACATTAAAAGTAGAAACAAAGGATGTTGAAATCCCGGAAATAGAAAATTCAGAAACTGAAGATTCTGAAGAAGATGTAATAATACATGAAAGGTTTAATACTGGAATTACAATTCGTGACCCAAAACCCAAAAGGTTTGAAATACCTGAAACTTCAAGACAAGAAGGAAAAAAGAAAATAAGTGCAGAAAAAGATATGGAAAAGATAAAAGAAGATGTAAGTACTAATATACTTCACTCTAAATTTATTCCTAAAAAAGGAATTCAACAGCAAGTTACAATTTTAGATATAGATTGTACACTTGAACCTAAAAAACTTATTGACGCTTGGTATAGTCATATAATGATTGCCATGATTGTTAATAAAGAAATCATAAAAAGTGAAGCTAATTCATGAATTATGTTTTAGCAAGTACTAGAGGAAATGCTAGATCTTTCCTAGAAAAATTTGACTACAATGTCAAAAACACAATTTGAAAAGATGCACAATATAACATACCTGAATTTGTTAAAAGAGTTGTAGAACAACTATATAAACAATTCACTGGACAAACTTATAAAGTTTTTAAAAGTGAAAGAACAATTATAGAAATAGCTGATGCATTAAATCATTTAGAAAAAATTTCTATTTGTGATATGTGTTACTTTGAAAATTATGCATGTGAATATGCTAAATACTTTTATATTAGTCCATCAGATAAATAGATTGATTTAACAGAAAAATTTATAAGAAAATTGCCTGAACCTTTTAATCATGAGGTTATGGATATGTTTAATAATGCTATTACGCAACAAAAAAGTGTTATTGACTCAAGAGCCAATATGAACGTAAGNTTTTATATTAGTCCATCAGATAAATAGATTGATTTAACAGAAAAATTTATAAGAAAATTGCCTGAACCTTTTAATCATGAGGTTATGGATATGTTTAATAATGCTATTACGCAACAAAAAAGTGTTATTGACTCAAGAGCCAATATGAACGTAAGTAGTTCTTTAGGGAAAGCAATAACTCTAACTAGAACTTTATTGGCAGAAAAATGTAAAGAAAAAATTCTAATAAGAGATAGTAAAAAGGCAATAACCAGAAATCCTAAACTCTGTTGTGAAAAATATCTCAACAGGATTCCAGGACAATATGGGTGTTTAATACCTAAAAAAAAAAAAGGAAAAGAAATCTTTTAAGAAGAAAAAATATATCTTTAAAAGATATAAAAAGCCATACAAACAAAAATTCTTCAAAAGAAGGAAATATTTGAAAAAGCATAAGAAATTTTATAAAGAAAATAGCAAAATGGATAAAAAGAAATTTTGTACACAAAAGAAAAAAAATTGTAGATGTTGGCTTTGCAATGAATCTGGACATTATGCTAATGAATGCCCAGCAAGAATTGGAAATGAAGAAAGAATTAAACTTCTCAATTCATTCCAACAACAAGGCTTCTATCCAATAGAAGATCTAAGTGATACGGAATCTTTGTATTACTTAACTACAGATTCTGAGTATGATTATTCAGAAACTGAATCATCTAAGGATGAGTAATAAAAATATTATTAATCCTAATTCAATCTATATTCCTATAAAACTAAGTTTTGAAGAATATAGAAAATTTATAATTCATGCTTATATAGATACTGGAACATCAGTATGTGCAGCAAGTCGATGGTGTATACCTAACAATTTTGGGTAAAATCAGAAAAA